>NW_026844107.1:0-106583 GCF_029531705.1 Pantherophis guttatus
TCCGGATCTCAATCACAAAACCCCAAAGAATGTATAAAAGCCCACGTACTTTCAACCCCATTTGGTCAGCCACCCCAGAAACCATGCTGCTGTCCCTGAGGTTTCTGGCTACCAAATAAACTGAGATAGTCTTTCCCGTAGCCTGCCTCCATTTTATTTCCAGCGTCTTTCTCCCAACTTGGAACCGGACCTGATTTTTCCTGCAACACTACCTTTAATAGGTCAACTGTTCTCTATATTACCTGTCCATAAGAGAAAGCGAGGATATAATTTTTATCATGTCGCTGAACCCATTTACATTAAAATAAGCTGAAAGACTAATTTAGCAAAAATTCTTACTCAACAGATCCTTCTGGGAGTATACATTAGTACAAGTAGGAAAGCCCAATTCTGTTCCAACTTTTGATTTTATGTAGGAAAAAAAAAAAGGAAGATGAATGAATGAATGATCTCCTTGATAGGAGTCAATAGATTTTTTCAACCATATTGATTCTCAGCCATTCTCCTCAACTGTGGCAGGAAGCATGTTTTCCCTAAAGGTTCAGAGGAGCAAAGTGTCCTTCAAGAAATGGGAGAAAATGAGCATAGAAAACTGTCCCCAGATTCTCCTTCCCTCCCCCCACCAGGGTGAAATGCTCCCGGTTCGGACCAAATTGGGCGATCCGATAGCGCTTGTGGCAGGTGGTTCAGAGAACCGGTAGCGATGATTGGCGCGAGGGTCTGCCCACCTGCCCGGTGTTGTTACTACTTCCTGGTTTTAACCAGGAAGCAATGTGTTTTTTTTACTCTCTGCACATGCTCAGAAGGTTTTTGCATGTGCAGAGAGTCTGCGCGTGCCTGTGATGTGTGTGTGTGCACTTCCGAACCGGTAAGGAAGGTAAGCAGATTTCACCCCTGCCCCCCACCCTATTGGTAGACTACCCAAGCAGGAAACAATTTTGCAGAATATTTAATAGGGAGCACAGGGAGTCATTAATGAACTGGCGAGTCTCGGAAAATTAAGAATCTTAAAATGTCTCCAGAAAATTATTTTTTGGAGATGTTTTGTCCCCAGTTCATACTGACAAAAATATTAATCTCATGTGCATTTTCGTTGGACAAATCTCAAATGTAAAACTGAACTGGGAGGCAAAGCCAGCAAATGAACTTTTAGGTTAAGAAATACAAGTCACAAAGAAAGTGAACTGTCAACGCTGCTGAATTCTCCACATGTCAGATTAAAAATGACTAGACCCTGCCTACACTCTCCCCTAACTGCAAAACCTCCATTCTCTCTTTTAAATCTCCATTTACTGCTTGGGCAAGGGGGACAAGTCTGCAACAATTACTCTCCATCATCTGCAAAGGGAGAAGGAGAAGAAAAGGGAGAAGGGATCAGAGAGGGAGAAAGAGAAGGAGAAGAAGAGGAAGAAGGAGGAGGAGGGAGATGGGTCAAGTGAAGAGTAGAACAAGAAACAGGAGAAGGAGATGGGGACAGAGAGGAAGAAAAAGAAGGAGAGGGAGAGGGAGAAGGGGAAGGGGAGGAGGAGAAACAGGAGGAGGAGGAGGAATACTGCATCCAGTTTTGATCACGACACTGTAAAAAAGATGTGGAGACTCTAGAAAGAGTGCAGAGAAGAGCAACCAAGATGATTAGGGGACTGGAGGCTAAAACAGATGAAGAACAGTTGCAGGAACTAGGTATGTCTAGTTTAATGAAAAGAAGGAGTAGGGGAGACATGATAGCAGTCTTCCAATATCTCAGGGACTGCCACAAAGAAGAGGGAGTCGAGCTATTCTCTAAAGCACCTGAGGGCAGGACAAGAAGCAATGGTGGAAACTCATCAAGGAGAGAAGCAACTTGGAACTAAGGAGAAATTTCCTGACAGTGAGAACAATTAATCAGTGGAACAACTTGCCTCCAGAAGTTGTGAATGCTCCAACACAGGATGTTTTTAAGAAGATGTTGGATAAACATTTTGTCTGAAGTGGTGTAGGGTTTCCTGCCTAAGCAGGGGTTGGACTAGAAGACTCCAATGTCCCTTCCAACTCTTCTATTCTATTCTATTCTATTCTATTCTATTCTATTCTATTCTATTCTATTCTATTCTATTCTATTCTATTCTATTCTATTCTACTGTGTTTCCCGAAAATAAGACTCTGTCTTATAGTTTTTTGAACCCTGAAATAAGCTCTTGGCCTTATTGCCATGCGCTCAAAAGCCCATTTGGGCTTATTATCAGGGATGTCTTATTTTGGGGAAACAGAGGTATTTATATCTATTCTATTCTATTCTATTCTATTCTATTCTATTCTATTCTATTCTATTCTATTCTATTCTATTCTATTCTATTCTATTCTATTCTATTCTCTAAAGCAGGGAGTCCCAATCTTGGAAACTTTAAGCTATGTGGACTTCAACTCCTAGAATTCCCAGCCTGTATTGCTGGCTGGGGAATTTGGGGGTTGAACTCCACATATCTGCCTGATCTAAAGGACAACAGGAAGGCAGGATGGGACAATGGTCCTTTTCCGCACTAATGATATTCCCCTAAAACACCTCCCGCGTTAACTGGAAGGCAGCCTTTCTGTGCGAAAACATGGATTTTTCAGATTCACGACGTTCCACACTGACTGGCCTTGGTGAGGACAGAGGTAGGGATGCATTAGAGGATTGCATTTGGCAGTGGACACTACCGAAACAAGGGAGGCAGTTGCAGAGTCTCGGGGTTCATTCTGGAGGCAGCTAGGACAAATATTCTTTGTAATTGTCTATTATTTCCCGGTTTGTAGGCTGGATTATTCTACCTTGTAGGTGCAGCTCCAACCCATCCTCTGAGGTTGAATGCAGTAGAATTTTTGAACTACTGCAATGCAGTGTTAAGTTTTCATAAAGTGAAGGACATGTGGGCACTGCAGAGTGGGTCCAGTTTTCTAAGAAAAGATTGGCTGTTTTTTTCTGCATTATTCCTCCTCCTCCTCCTCCTCCTCCTCCTCCTCCTCTCCTCCTCCTCCTCCTCTTCTTCTTCTTCTTCTTCTTCTTCTTCTTCTTCTCCTTCTCCTTCTCCTTCTTCTTCTTCTTCTTCTTCTTCTTCTTCTTCTTCTTCTTCTTCTCCTTCTCCTTCTCCTTCTCCTTCTCCTTCTTCTTCTTTTCTTTTCTGCAATTTTGCTACAATTCCTTTATCTGGCGCAGAGAGCCCAGCACTAAATAAATGAGATCAGAGCCGCTGGGTGTCAGGAATCCCCTTGAAACCTTTAGATGTATTAACACCACCACCCCCAAACTTTTGAAACTGCATCAGCCTGACAAACTACAAGGGAAGTTTCAAAGTCCTGGGCTGGATCACTGAGTAGTAGCCACTAGACAGGAATGGGGGGTGTTTTAACATCCTGTTTTATTGCTTAGGTGCAAAGAAACGTTTTCCTATATTTTAGAAATAAGTGTCAGGCACCCTTACAGAACCTAGGTGGGATTAGTAAGGTTATAAAGAACGGTTGCAGTACCTGGGTATGTCTATTTCAAAGAAAAGAAGGACTAGGGTGACATGATAGCAGTGTTCCAATATCTCAGGGGCTGCCACAAAGAAGAGGGAGTCAAGCTATTCTCCAAAGCACCCCTGAAGGCAGGACAAGGAGCAATGGGTGGAAACTAATCAAGGAGAGAAGCAAGCTAGAACAAAGGAGAAATTTCCTGACAGTGAGAACAATTAATCAGTAGAACAATTTGCCTCCAGAAGTTGTGAATGCTCCAACACTAGAAGTTTTTAAGAAGAGATTGGACAACCATTTGTCTGAAATGGTATAGGGCAGGGATCAGCAACCTGTGGCTCTGGAGCCGCATGTGGCTCTTTCACCCCTCTGCTGCAGCTCCCTGTCACTCAAAATATGTGTGTCACAACAGCACCAATGTGCGACACCTGCGGCACATGATTTATTGAGCTTTTCAACCCCTGGTAGGCCAACCATGAATAAATCCAAGAAAAAAAGTTTCATAAGAAAAGAAAACGTTTAATTCAACTACATATGCTAGTTTTGTGACCACTCAAGAAATAGTCAGGCACGGGAAGGGTTTTGTGGCTCCCGATGTTTTCTTTTCTGTAGGAAACGGGTCCAAGTGGCTCTTTGAGTGTTTAAGCTTGCAGAACCCTGGTATAGGGTTTCCTGCCTGAGCAGAGGGTTGGACTAGAAGACTATCCAGGAGCCTGGATAGCTCAACAGACTAAGCACTGTAATTTAACACCAGCTGTCTGCAATTAAAGTAAGATCGAATCTCGCCAGGCTCAAGGTTGACTCAGCCTTCCATCCTTTCTAAGGTAGGTGAAATGAGGACCCAGTTTGTCAATAAGCTGACTTTGTATAAAAAATATACAAAAGTATGAAGGCTATTGCTTAACGCATTGTAAGCCGCTCTGAGTCTCTGGAGAAGGCATATAAATCTGGAGAAGGCATATAAATCAAATTAAAAAAAAAAAAGACCTCCAAGTCTCTTCCAACTCTGTTATTTCTTCTGTTGTGCATGGAGTTATAGCATCCTGGTATGATCACTGAGAAAATAGAGTTATTACATCTGGGTAGTCCAAGCCAATGATATAGGCACTGCATAAGATTCCTAATTCCTTCTCTGAAATTCCCAAAGTCTCCCGAAAACCATGCTGTTGAAAATGGATGGCAAAGCACTCATTTCAGCAAGAGGGTGGTTTTTTCCCCTCATTTGTGAAAAATAAAAGGGCAGCGACAACAGGAACATCACTCATTAAACCATCGACCCTGTCCTCCAAACTCTAGAAAAATGGTTGAGAACAGGGGTGTCAGACTCGTGATGACATGTCATCATGTGATGTATTGCAACTTTTTCCCCCTTCGCGAAACCGGAGGTGGATGAGGCCAGTGCGTGACACATCCGGCCCGTGGGCTGCAAATTTAATACCTCTGGTCTAGAATCATTTTTAAAAAGTAAAAGTGCGATTTTTCTGGAATGGAAATTTTTACTTCTTCCTAGTCTTCAAACACTTCTTGGGTTCACTGCGTTCTGATGAACAAACAGCGAAGGTACACCAGATAAATCTTTTATCTCATCCCTTGAACAAGCTATGCAAAGGGAGATTTTATTCCCAAATTCAGCTTCCTTTTCTTATGTATTCAACTGCAGAAGAAGAGGAGTAGAAACAAATGATTCTTGTATCCTGGGCAGTTTTGTGGGTCTCTCAGAGTAGCCTTCCATGTAAAATCTAAGGCTCATCCCCAATTGAAAAGGGAAGAGAAGAAAAGAGAAGAGAAGAGAAAGAGAAGAGAGAAGAGAAGAGAAGAGAAGAGAAGAGAAGAGAGGAGAGGAGAGGAGGAGAGGAAGAGGAGGAGAGGGGAAGGGAAGGGAAGGAAAAGAACAGTAAAGAAAGGAAAGGAAAGGAAAGGAAAGGAAAGGAAAAGGAAAGGAAAGAAAAGAAAAGAAAAGAAAAGAAAAGAAAAAAAGAAAAGAAAAAGAAAAAGAAAAAGAAAAGAACATTATAGGAAACTTAGTTTCCCCCATGGAACCAATGACTCTGAGAAACAGTGGGCTCCTTATCAATGGATGTTTTAATATGACCTTTGGATCTTAAATCATACAGAATAATAGAGTTGAAGGGACCTTGGAGGTCTTCTAGTCCAACTCCCTGCAAAAGACCCTATATATCCACTCTCTTCTTGAAAGCCTCCAATGCAGTGGTGGGTTCTAACCGACTTTACTACCGGTTCTCTTTGTGCATGCGCTTCATGTGCGATCGCACACTTCACACGCACACCAGGGGTGGGTTCTACTTACCTTTACTATCGGTTCACAATGGGATCGCACCTGCGCCTTGCTTCTTCGCATGCACAGATTTCTTGCAAACTGGTCCGAACTGGGGGCAGCTGACCACACGTGCCTAACACACTTGGTGCAGCATTCAAAATACAGCAATTTGAAGCTCAGCTGCTTACCTTCTAAGGCAGCCCCGGTAAGTAGAACAGTGGAGGCGCAGAAATCAGCTGTGCTGCATGAATCAGTTGAGCCAGAAAGAAGGAAATATAGGTCAGGATAGGGTGGGTGCGGGTGGGTGGAGCCAGCTGATCATCGGAACTACCGGTTCGCCTTTAACCGGTCCGAACCGGCAGCAGCCCACCACTGACACAGCCTCTGCAGAAAGATCTACTCAACAATGCAGTAGATAGAATGCTGGCCACCAGCTATTTGCAGAAACTCACCTGGTTCATATTACCGTATTTTTCAGAGTATAAAACGCACCGGATTATAAAACGCACCTACCTTTTTTGGTGAGGAAAACAAGAAAAAGAAATCTGCCTCTGCCTCCCAGCAAATTTTGCCTCGTTGCAGCAAACAGCAAACAGCCTGCTTTACTTTCATTTTCATTTTCAGCATAGCTTGATTAACAAGAAAAAAAAATCTGCTCCAGCAATTTACCTCCTTGCAGCAAGCAGCAGAGGCCCAGGCAAAACAGCTGAGAGTCGGGAGGCCGATCCAATCAACTTGTGCTAATTAGGCTGTGCTGAAGATAAAAGGAGCTGTTTCTTCTTGCTGTTTGCTGCAAGGAGGTAACTGCTGGGAGGCAGAGGCCAAAGGGTGGGGGCCAGTGGTTGGGTGGGGCTACATTCGGTGTATAAAACGCATCTAAATTTTCACCCCCTTTTAGGGGAGAAAAGGTGCGTCTTATACTCTGAAAAATATGGCATATTGCTTGATTTTACTGGTTGAGTGCAGTGAAGTTTCAGTAGGTGGCAGCACCTGTCTGAACCTGGAAGCTCAGCAGGATCAGTCTAGTCAGGTAATGGATGGGAGACCACCAGAAAGCCAAGGTTAAGCGTTTGGGGGTTTTCAGAACGAGCTTCTCTTTCTGCTGCTCTAACTTTATCCTGACATTAAAAAAAAAAAAGTGTAAGAGTAAGAAGCATGTTTGTCAATCAAAATTTAAGAAGAAAACATGTGGTGCTGGTAGGATAGATATGTGTTTGTGACTACCTAATGTGTGTGGGAAACGGCACATGGAAAGAAGCCCGAAGTTTGGACAAAGTCAAACATCTGGCTCATACTACAGTTTGGAAGATTCCTAATTCATCCGTTTGATTTGAGGAACGAGATTATTTCTGGAGTCCAAATGCAAGGAGCAATTCAAAGGAGAATTCCAAATATCACCCGTTTAAAATAGGGACCGCTGGACTGGAGGAACCTCTTAAGGATTTAGGAAGAAAAAGTGTCATTCCTCCCAATTCTTTCACGTCACTTCTTTCCCCCTTTCCCAGGAAACTCTGAAACTTCCTAATTTGGAGCAATCTGAGCCACAGTGGCGCAATGCAATAGTGCATGGCTAACTCTGCCCACTGCCAAGAGTTCAATCCTGACTGGCTCAGGGTTGACTCAGCTTTCCATCTTTCCAAAGTCGGTAAAATGAAGACCCAGATTGTTGGGGGCAACAGGCTGACTCTGTAAAGTGCTCAGAAGTGGCTTGTAAAGCACTATGAAGAAGTATGTAAGTCTAAGTGCTATTTATTAACATGACCGACCTCTTGTTCTACACCCTAGAGCATATCTGGACTTTTACTTCCAAGCATCATAAAATTATAGGGATGGAAGAGACTTTGGAGGGTCCTTGCAGGTCTTCCAGTCCAACTCCCTGGCCAAAGAAGTTTTTATATCAACCCGGACAGGGGTGTGTTCTAAATTTTTTTACTACCAGTTCTGTGGGCGTGGCTTATTTTGTGGGTGTGGCTTGATGGTCATGTGACAATTCTTTAGGATTTAGCAGAGGTACTGGTCTACCAGGCTTTTAACTGCTTGCAGAGCTGTACTGATCTACCTATTTATTTTTTGCAGGCACTGATCTACTCATGTATTTTTGCAGGCACCGGTCTACCCATTTATTTTTGCAGGCACTGGTCATCTCATGTATTTTTTGCAGGCACCGGTCTACTCATTTGTTTTCTTTTAACTCTGATCAGCTGTAGGGCGGCCCTTTGAAGCCCCACGGCAAGAGTTTAAATGGTTTTTTTCCCTCTAGCCATCAGCTGGGACTCAGGAGGCAGCAATAGATTGGGGGTGGGGCCAAATAAAAGGTAAGAATAACGCGGGAGGGTGGGGAGGCGGGGGGGGGGGGGCAGAACCAGTTCGGTGACGTTATATCGTCACTGCTACCAGCTCTGGAGAACGGGGCCGAACCGGGAGGAAGCCACCACTGAACCCGGACAAATGTTTGTCTGATCTTTTCTTGAAAACAATGTAGCGTCCACAACTGAGGAGCCTGGATAGCTCTGCAGACTAAAAGCACTGTAATTTAACACCAGCTGTCTGCAATTAAAGTAAGTTCGAATCTTGCCAGGTTCAAGGTTGACTCAGCCTTCCATCCTTTCTAAGGTAGGTTAAATGAGGACCCAGTTTGTGGGGGCAATAAGTTGACTTTGTATAAAATATACAAAAGTATGAAGGCTATTGCTTAACGCACTGTAAGCCGCCCTGAGTCTCTGGAGAAGGGCGGCATATAAATCAAATTAAAAAAAAAAAAAAACTGCAGGAGGGAAATCTTCAGAAATTGTGAAATTGTGGGCACTCCATCACTGGAGGTTTTTTAAGAAGTGACTAGACCCGTGATGGCAAACCTATGGCACGCGTGCCACAGGTGGCACACGGAGCCATATCTGTGGGCACTGAGCATTGCCCTAGCTCAGCTCCAGTGTGCATGCGTGTGCTGACCAGCTGATTTTTGGGGTTTTTGGGCCCACTGGAAGTCGGGAAATGGGCTGTTTCCGGCCTCTGGAGGGCCTCCAGGAGGTGGGTGGGGAAGGCTGTTTTCTCCCTCCCCAGGCTCCTAGAAAGCCTCTGGAGCCTGGGGAGGGAGAAAAATAGGCCTACTGGGCTCACTGGGCCATCACATGCCAAAAGGGGGGGGCATAGGGGGGGTTGCGCACAAATGCGCGGGGCGCATTGAATTATGGGTGGGCACGTGCATGTGCGACCCCCCCATGCTCCCCCTGCTTTTGGCACGTGATGGCAAAAAGGTTAGCCATCACTGGACTAGACAGTCACTTTTCTGAAATGGTATGTGTTCTGCTTGAGCAGGGACTTGGACTAGAAGATCTACAAGGTCCCTTCCAGCTTCTCTTCTCTTCTCTTCTCTTCTCTTCTTCTCTTCTCTTCTCTTCTCTTCTCTTCTCTTCTCTTCTCTTCTCTTCTCTTCTCTTCTCTTCTCTTCTCTTCTCTTCTCTTCCCTTCCCTTCTCTCCTCTCCTCTCCTCTCCTCTCTTCTCCTCTCCTCCTGTCCCCTCCCCTCCCCTCCCCTCCCCTCCCCTCCCCTCTATTCTCTTCTATTCCTGTTCTGTTCTGTTCTGTTCTGTTCTGTTCTGTTCTGTTCTGTTCTATTCTATTCTATTCTATTCTATTCTATTCTATTCTATTCTATTCTATTCTATTCTAATTCTGTTCTACTCTACTCTACTCTACTCTACTCTACTCTATTTCTGTTCGATTCTGTTCTGTTCTGTTCTACTCTATTCTACTTCTGTTCTGTTCTACTGTACTCTACTGTACTCTACTCTACTCTACTCTACTTCTATTCTATTCTATTCTGTTCTAATTCTGTTCTACTCTACTCTACTCTACTCTACTCTACTCTACTCTACTCTACTCTACTCTACTCTACTCCTGTTCTATTCTGTTCTGTTCTACTCTACTCTACTCTACTCTACTCTACTCTACTCTACTCTACTCTACTCTACTCTATTTCTGTTCTGTTCTGTTCTGTTCTGTTCTGTTCTATTCTATTCTATTCTATTCTATTCTATTCTATTCTATTCTATTCTATTCTATTCTATTCTATTCTATTCTATTCTATTCTATTGTCATTCCACCAAACGAGTTTATTTCTCCCTCTTCTCTAAGCGTCCTTCCTGGCCAACGTTCCTCCCCTTTTCGTTTTTCTTAAAAAGAAAACCTTGTCCCAATTCCATCACGAAATGCACCGTCTTGTCCTCTGTCCCACTCACCGAGCAAGGAGGTCATCGGGGGAAGGTGGTGGCTCCCTTCCCTTTTGGCCAACGTTCTGCCTTCCTTTTGAGATGTAGATTGTTCTTGGACAGAGAAGCCAGAAGGCAGATTGCTGATACGGCTGGATTTCTCTGCAGCCTTGAATCTCACTGACAGTGCAGCATTGACGACACGCAGGGGAGGTTTCGAGAGCATCGAGGGGGATAGCACTTGGCCAACTCCCAGCGAAGAGCATCCCTGCCGTCAACCCAACAGCCATCCCTCTGCTTGGAGCCATCCTCTCTTCCAAGGGATGAAACCTTAGCTAGCCTTAACGGAGTTAAGACCGCTGAGCAGTTTCTCCCACCTCAGGCTGTTTGCTTATTATTCTGGTCACTGCAGTATTTCTCCCGGATTACTATAAAAAAGAAAAGTTCGCAAATACAAGGGGAGGAAGGAGAAGGGGGAAAAAAAACCAAAAAAACAACCAAAGATCAACCTCGTGCAGAAACTATAAGAGCTATCAAATAGCTTGAATGGAGTAAAGAAGTATAATCATGGTGTCACGATTACACTAAATTTTAGAATAGAATAGAGCTGAAAGGGACTTTGGAGGTCATCTAGTCCAACCCCCTGCTCACAAAGGAGACCTTTACTAGGGATTTGAACCACCGAACCACCGACCTTTCTGATCAACAAGCTCAGCGTCTTAGCCACTGAGCTTTTCCTGCACGAGCAGGGAGACCCTATACCATCTCAGACAAGTCTCTTCTTAAAAACCTTCAGTGATGAAGACCCATAACCTCTGAAGGCAAACTGTTCTAGAGGTGGTATTCGACAGGTTCAGACTGGTTCGGGAGAACCGGTAGCGGAAACTTTACCTGGTTCGCCTGGTTCTTGTGGTGGCTGCTTAGCTCCAACAACTCCTTCCTGTTGGAGCCCTAAGGAGCCTGGGCAGGCAGGCAAGGAGTGGCTGGGAGGGGAGGGGTGAGTAGAGGTGTCCCTCAATGTGAGTGATATCAAGTTGGCCATGCCCATCCAGTCACATGTCCATCTAGCCACGCCCACTCAGCCGGTCGTTAAGCAGATCATATTAGCTAGGGTGGGGCTTCACTAGCAGCAGTGGCTCTTCCATTCCAAGGATCGGCCCACAGATTTCCACTGCTCTCCTCTCCTCTGCCTTCTGCACATCCATGCATCAGGCACTGGACCCAGCTCTTCCTCCTCTTCCTCATCAGCCACCTCCAGACCTGGGGGCTGTTGACTCTCCATCTGAGGGCTGACGGACGGCCCAGGCTCTGCCTCTGTCTCTCTCTCTGACTGTTCCATTCCCTCTTCCCCCTCGGAGCTCTCAGGTTACCTTGATGCTGGCCCTGACTCCCACGCCTCCTCATCCTCTGATTCGTTTGCTGGAGGGGCCGGCAGCCGACAGGCCACAACAGCAGGGCTCTGATTCACATACTGTGCTAATTTAACAATATTGGCTCCATTTTGTATAATATGATACACCAAGACTCAAGCAAGGCACATTCTGGTTAGAGTATTGTGGGAAGTCAGGCAGTTTCTAATTCATATGTCAAGTTTCCGAAAGATGCCCTAATTAATTCATGAGCCATGATCCAAACTTCAAAGGAAATATAGCCATTTATTAGGAGCAACATTCCGGCAATACTTGGATGCAGTTAGGACTGATCCTACGTAGATTTACGTTCCCCTATGACCCTATCTCTCCCCTCCTCTCTGGCCATGTCATAAATCACATTCTCCAATTAACCACTTTGGCTGGCTGTGAAACCTAACACCCTCCTTCTGATTGCGATCAGAAAGAATGTATGGAATTCACTTTGGTTCTCCCTCCCTCCTGCTCATGGCAACTTGAAAGCTTTGCAAGTTGACATAACTATTTGGGGCTGGAGAACATTGAGGAACACTTCCAGTCCGGGTTCATACAAGAATTTCAGATAGAACTGATCTTGGTTGTTCTAACGCAGGGGTCCCCAAACTTGTTCACTTTAAGACTTGTGGACTTCAACTCCCAGAATTCTCCAACCAGCATAGCTGGTTGGAGAATTCTTGGAGTTGAAGTCCACAAGTCTTAAAGCTGCCATGTTTGAAGACCTCTGTTCTAACGGATGACCTTTACCAACAGACTGCTCGGAGAATGATGCCTTTTATTTCTTCTTGATTTATCAGCAGCTTTTGATACCCTTATTCAGCCTCTCTTCCTCAACCAACTTTGCTTTTGAAGGTTAATTGTGGCAGGAGGCATTACTGTGGCTCCACTCCTACTTACAGGGTGGGTTTTGAAGGATAACGGTCAGGAGATGATATCTCATCCTCTCTGCCAATTGTGCTTGCTGCCTACTAGTTAACTGAACCATCTTCAAGAGGAGGACAATTATGAAGCCCAAAATAAGTTATGAATTAGAAACTCAGGGCTGTCTTAACGCATGGGCCTGATGGGCACTTGCCCAGGGGCCCCACGAGCATAGGGGCCCCATATCAATCTGTGTATGTTAACCCTTCAATGCACCTTGTATCATATAAATATTTATAAATAAGTATTATAAATATGTTCCAATATCTCAGGGGCTGCCACAAAGAAGGCGGGGGGGGGGTCTAAAGAAAAGAAGAATTAGGGGTGATTTGATAGCAGTCTTCCAATATATGAGGAGCTGCCACAAAGAAGAGGGGGGTCAAACTATTCTCCAAAGCACCTGAGGGCAGGACAAGAAGCAATGGGTGGAAGCTAATCAAGGAGAGAAGCAACTTAGAACTAAGGAGAAATTTCCTGACAGTTAGAACAATTAATCAGTGGGACAATTTGCCTCCAGAAGTTGTGAATGCTCCAATACTGGAAGTTTTTACGAAAATGTTGAATAACCATTTGTCTGAAGTAGTGTAGGGTTTCCTGCCTAAGCAGGGGGTTGGACTAGAAGACCTCCAAGGTCCCTTCCAACTCTGTTATTATATTAAATACAACAACATATTTATTACATTTTACTGCATTTTTTAAAAAAATGATACTAACATGCATTAATAGAAATTAACACTGATTTTTTTTCCGTAGATGATGAGACGAGCCAACGTTGGAAGTGCCAATAAAATAAATATATGTTTAATTTTATCGACCATTTATATTTTTATTCCTGTGAGTAGTTGTCCTAGGGGCCCTAGTACACTGCTTTGACTGGGGCCTATAATGCTGTCTTTTTTTGGGGGGTGGGGAGGCAAAAATACACAGATTGCTAGAAAAGATAATAGGGAAACATGTAGATTTTAAGCCTGAACTGTTTTTTTTATTAGGGATAAAAAATTTGCTAAGAAAAGGATGTATTTAGTATTACGTGTCTTAAGAGCAGCGAGGATCATCTTTGCACAACGTTGGAAAAATGAAGAAACACTGCAAGATGAAGAAATAATTAAGAAGATACTAGACTGTGCAGAAATGGTTAGATTTACATCAAAAATCAAATAGAAAGAAGACCTGGAATATTATCAAACATGGAACTTATTTTACTGGTGGTTGGAAAAAAGGGGTGGAGAGTAAGAATGGAATCTGTATTGTTAAGCAAATTAAATACCCAGACAACACAATGTTCATTAAGCACTAAGAAATGTAATTAATAACAAATTATATATATATATATATGTGTGTGTATAGTTAATATTTCGGGTTTCTTCCCGTGTAATTGTGGATATATCCCTAAAAGGGTAGAAGCGACGTTTCGGCAGAATCCCATCTGCCATCATCAGGCTTATACATATACATATACATATACATATACATATACATATACATATACATATACATATACATATACATATACATATACATATACATATACATATACATATACATATACATACATACATACATACATATACGGTGGCTCAGTGGCTAAGCCGCTGAGCTTGTCGATCGAAAGGTTGGCAGTTCAGCGGTTCGAATCCCTAGTGCCGTGTAATGGGGTGAGCTCCCGTGACTTGTCCCAACTTCTGCCAACCTAGCAGTTCGAAAGCACGTTAAAAAAATGCAAGTAGAAAAATAGGGACCACCTTTGGTGGGAAGGGAACAGCGTTCCGTGCATCTTTGGCATTGAGTCATGACAGCCACATGACTACGAAGACGTCTTCGGGCAGTGCTGGCTCTTCGGCTTTGAAATGGAGATGAGCACCGCTCCCTAGAGCCGGGAACGACTAGCACATATGTGCAAGGGGAACCTTTACTTTTTTATAACATATATATTATATATATACTCTAACCAGAGTGTGCCATGCTTGGTCTTGGCGTATCATATTATACAAACGGAACTGATATTGTTAAATTATGACTTAGCACAGTATGTGAACCAGAGCCCTGCTCTCTTCCCTATAGGACTACTTATCTTTATCTCTGCAGCAGGAATGTTTTACATATTGCACCAAGATGTTCTGATGCTATTTCACAGTGTCAGGGAAGTCAGCCATCTCCAAAGTGGAGTAATAGTATGGAAACTACCCACAGGGTGGAAAACGGGATTTGGATAGTTTCTGCTTCCCTGCACCTACAGCAATAGAAGATTCCACTTGAGTTGAGTAGACCAAATTTATTTTATATTTACAGATTAACAGAGTCGGAAGGGGTCTTGTAGGTCATCCAGTCCAACCCCCTGCCCAAGCAGGAGACCCTACGCCATTTCTGACAAATGGCAGTCCAATCTCTTCTCGAAAGCCTCCAGTGATGGACCATCCGCAACTTCTGAAGGCAACTTCTGTTCCATTAGTTGATTGTTCTCACTGTCAGAAAATTTCTCCTTATTTCTAGGCTGAATCTCTCCTTGTTCAGTTTCCATCCATTATTCCTTGTCTGGCCTTCGGGTGCCTTGGAAAATAGCTTGACCCTTTCCTCTCTGTGGCAGCCCCTCAAATATTGTCACACTGCTACCATGTCTCCCCTGGTCCTTCTCTTCACTAGACTAGCCATGCCCAGTTCCTGCAACTGTTCTTCATATGTTTTAGCCTCCAGTCCCCTCATCATCCTGGTTGCTCTTCTCTGCACTTTTTCTAGAGTCTCAACATCTTTTTTTATAGTGTGGTGACCCAAACTGGTTGCAGTATTCTAGGTGTGGTCTTACTAAAGCTTTATAGAATGGTATTATTACCTCACTTGATCTTGATTGTATCCCTCTGTTAATGCAGTTTAAGATTGCATTGGCTTTTTTGGCTGCTGCTGCACACTGCTGGCTCATGTTTAGCTGGTTGTCCAGTTCTGCAATGTGAGCGCCCCAGATCAGGTCCTCTTTTATGATATGTCTATTGTTGACCTCACCCCATTCCTAAGAGGTCTGTAAGGGGCGTGCATAAGGGCACCAGCGTGCCTACCGTCCCTGTCCTAATATTCCTTTTTACTTACTCTTTTCATGTATTCAGATTATGTTTATACTTTTACCTGTTATCTTATATATGCTTGACAAATAAACTTATGATTATGATTAGAACACCCAGAAATTTTTTCTTTTAATTAGGTGAAAACTGTGGGAACATTTAGAGTTGGTTTTCACCAGCCTGTGCCAATATGATATATCCAATAAAACTATTCTTTGAGGAACCTACCTGCCTCGGAGTTCTGTTTGCTCTGGGTGTATTACCTGGAACCCTGACAAGCATCACATGATGGGAAGAACACCAGGCAATCTCCCCGCTGTCGTTTTCCATGAAATTCCCATTTCCTTCACCACGTTTAAGAGTGATCGAGAGAACGTGTTCATTGGCAAGGCCACTTCCAGCCAGAATGAAGCACTCCTTGTGGATTGTTGTTACTATCTATCTATCTATCTATCTATCTATCTATCTATCTATCTATCTATCTATCTATCTATCTATCTATCTATCTATCTATCTATCTATCTATCCAGTCAGTCAGTCAGTCAGTCAGTCAGTCAGTCAGTCAGTCAGTCAGTCAGTCAGTCAGATTTATATGCCGCCCTTCTCCCATAGGATTCGGGGTGGCTCACAACAATAGAAAACCCGACAATAAGTAAAAATTAAATAATATTAAAACCAAATTAAAAATCCCCAAATACCCAAATTAAAATCCACGGCAGATCAGGGAAGTTGGTGAAAGAGCCATGTCTTTAGGTCGGTGCGAAAGGTGCGGAGGTTGGGGGCCGTCCGGAGCTTGGTGGGCAACCCATTCCAGAGGGTCGATGCGGCCACAGAGAACGCCCTCACCCTGGGGACCGTCAGCCGACACTCTCT
The DNA here is from genome assembly GCF_029531705.1 of Pantherophis guttatus. Next base: position 16,204 of record NW_026844107.1, read on the forward strand.
AGCTGAGGAGACCCGGAGGAGGGCAGCCCTATGTGAGTGCACTGGGAGGTGGGAGGCCGGTAGGAGGTGATCCTGCAAATACCCCACATATTTGCTCCTAATATTGTGGGGTCATGTTAAAAGTTCAGCACCTCTCAATCCAGGCTGGCAGCAAGGATCCCCTCTATAAATCTCCTCTTTGACAGAAGTGCCAAGTCAGACCCGAAAGCGCCGTCTGCCAAAAAATCAGGTTCGTTCCATATTTTCAGTGCACAAACTCAATCCCTATATTGCGGTGAACAGCTTGTGCAGGTCCCAAGGTTACCGGTTATGTTCAAGAAACGGCCTTTGTGCACCGCTCAAAGTCACGCCAGCTGCCTTCGTGCAGCGTGTGTGTGTGTGTGTGTGTGTGTGATTCAGGGGGCGGCCTCACTTCTGTAATTTCCCTCGAAATAATGGCTAATTCTATTTTATCCAGCCAAAGGAAAGCAGGAAACTGAGTAAGGGGAAGAGGTTTATGAAAGGAGACAAATCTAATCGTTTCAGACAGCTGGGGCTAGTTGGGAAATGGTTAGTGAGATGATCCTGCATGAAAAAGAAAAAGAAAAAAAAAATTGCAAGGGGGAATAAATTTTTCTTGTAGGGCCTGTGGCTTTTGACATCATCTACCCAGGATAGGAAAGGAGCTGGCAGGAACATGTCCTGAGCCAGAAAATGAGTCCAGCAACCTTCCTGAGAGAACTAATCCCTCATGGATAACGCCGGCCATTAGCTGACCCATAGGAGAACTTCTTCCATCGTGTCTGAAAGAATCCAGCTGATCTCTGGGTGAAGAAATGAGTTCCAGGCCTGAACTTCAGCTGTCAAAAAGAATCAAATTCTCCCTATTTCTCTATATCTTTGTAAGAGAATCTGGCATCTTGAATGATGCTCAGTTCAGATACTTGGACTCATTCGTAGCATAATATTGGTGAACATATGCCTGTCAAGAAGAAGGCCATTGAGCTTTGACTTAATGGAAATTGTTGATGGACTGGTGGCCCCAGAGCAAGCGATTTCTGTAGTCTATTATATACTTACGGACAGTGGTGAAATCCAATTTTTTTTTTACTACCGGTTCTGTTGGCGTGGCTTGCTGGGCGTAGTGTGGCTTGGTGGGCATGGCAGGGGAAGGATACTGTAAAATCTCCATTCCCTTCCCACTCCTGAGGAAAGGAAATTGCAAAATCTCCATTCCCACCCCACTCTAGGGCCAGCCAGAGGTGGTATTTGCCGGTTCTCCGAACTACTCAAAATTTCCGCTGCTGGTTCTCCAGAACCTATCAGAACCTGCTGGATTTCACCCCTGCTTATGTAGTCAAAAATCAAGGGTATCCAACCTTGGTAACTTTAAGAGCCGAGGACTTCAACTCCCAGAATTCCCCAGTCAGCTAAGGGAATTCTGGGAGTCGAAGTCCATACACGTCACAAAGTTGCCAAGGTTAAGCACTCCTGCCATAAAAGAAGATTATTCAATATTAATCAGGCTCGTCCCAAAGTTGCTTTTCAAAACGCCACTGGACTTTCTTGTTATTTTTTTCCCCCTTGAAGATGTTTTGCTTCTCATCCGAGAAGCTTCTTCAGTTCTGAATGAAGTTTCTTGGATGAGAAGCAAAAGGTCTTCAAGCAAGCCGGGCTGGGTTAAAAATCTTTTAATTGTTGAATTTTATGGGTAACGGGTTTTAAATTGGGGGAAGCCAATATAAATTTAATTTTGTTTTTATAATATTTTAATGTTTATATTGTATGTTTTTTTTATTTTGGCTGTTCACCGCCCCGAGTCCTTCGGGAGAGGGGGCGGTATAAAAATTTAATAAATAAATAAATAAATAAATAAATAAATAAATAAATAAATAAATAAATAAATAAATAAATAAAAGGGGGAAAACCGCCCCCAAGGAAGTCCAATGGCCTTTTGAAAAGCACCTTTGGGACAACGGTGACCTGGATGATTGAGAATCTCCATAGAGATTAATCATTCATGATTACGACCATTACAGAATCCCTGTGGTCATGTGATCAAAATTCAGATGCTTAGCACTGATGCATTTATTATGGTTGCAGCATCCTAGGGTCATGTGATCAACTTTTGCACCCTTCTGACAAGCTAAGTCAATAGGGATGCCAGATTCACTTAATAACCTTGTTACTCAGGGGTGAAATCTACTTACTTTCCTTACTGGTTTGGAAGTGCACGCGCTGCGCATCACATGCGTGTGGAGACCCCATGCGCATGAGCAAAACCTTCTGTGCATGCGCAGAGGGTAAAAAACACATTACTTCCTGGTTAAAACCAGGAAGTTAACAACACCCGGGCGGGTGGGTGGAGCCTCGCACCGCCATCGCTACCCGTTCTCGGAATCACCTGCCACAATCACTACCGGATCGCCCAATCTTTTAAATTGTTTTAATTTTTAAACTGTTTAATTATGGGTTTTAATACAGGGGTGTTTTTTAATTGTGGGCCAAATTAATTTAATCGGATTTTAATATTGTTTTAAATTTTGTATTTCTGTGTTTTATCTGTTGGCTGTTCACTGCCCCGAGTCCTTCGGGAGAAGGGCGGTATATAAATATATACCTGGGTACCTACGAGACCATCTTTTGCCACCAATAGCCTCCCACCGACCAGTTCATTCTCACAGGGAGGGACTACTCAGGGTACTGTCAGTCATATTATGCCAACTGGCGACTCCCGGGGGGAGGGCCTTCTCTGTGAGGGCTCCAACCCTTTGGAATGAACTGCCCCCGGAGATACGAAATATCCCTTATCTCCGTGCTTTCCGCCGTGCCCTCAAAACCCTGATGTTCCAACAGGCGGGGCTAAACATACGAACATGTGAATGATTTTTTAAATGTTATCTAATTTTAGGTTCTATTTAATTGGGCCAAATTATGTTATAATAATAATTTTAATTAGCAATTTTATGATGTTTGTGTATCTATATTTTTCTTGACTGTACACCGCCTTGAGTCCTACGGGAGAAAGGCGGTATAGAAATATAATAAATAAATAAATAAATAAATAAATAAATAAATAAATAAATAAATAAATAAATAAATAAATAAATAAAAACAATAACAATAATAACAATAACAATCCGAACTGGGAGGATTTCACCCCTGGTGTTACTAACTTAGCAACGGCAGTGATTCTGTTAACAGCTGTGACAAGAAAGATCGTAAAATGAGGGCCAAACTCACCAACCGCCTTGCTTACCAATGAAAAGTTTGGGCTCAATTGTGGTCGTAAGTCGAGGACTACCTGTACCCAATGATGCAGAGTGAACTCCTGGGTTTCTTTAGGTTGGAAAGGGCTGAGGGGCGGGGGTGGGGGGGAAACTCTTTCTCAATCTGTTATCCTTAGATGTGTAGTATTTTCCCAACTGACTTTAATCAGTGGAACGACTTGTCTCCAGGGGTTGTGGATGCTCCAACACAGGAGGTTTTTAAGAAGACAACTACCTGTCTGAAATGATATAGAACCATGATGGTGAACCTATGGCATGGGTGCCCAAAGTGGCACGCGAAGCCATGTCGCCCGGCATGTACGGCTTTGCCTGTTTGTCTTCCCGGTTTCTGGCAGACATGTGTGTGCGACGATCAGCTGTTCTTCGCGTGTGCAGCAGTGCCGCAAACCGGTGTGCACATGCCCGCTGGCCAGCCGATTGTCAGCTGCGCATGCGCACCAGAACCCGGAAGTTTGGCTTTTCCGTAGTGTGATCCCTTCATGCGCGGCAGTGCCGAAAATCAGCCTGCGCATGCACACCAGCCAGCTGATCGTCGGGTGTGCATGCACGCTAGAACCTGGAAGTTTGGCTTTTCTGGAGCACAGTCCCTTCGTGTGCCCGGCAGTGCCGAAAAGCGCCCTGCACATGCATGCCAGCCAGCTGATTGTCAGGTGCACATGCACACTAGAACCCAGAAATTCGGCTTTTCCAGAGCGCAGTCCATTCGTGCATGGGCAGTGCTGAAAACCGGCCTGCACATGCCTGCTGGCCAGCTGATCGTAGGGTATGCATGCATGTTAGAACCCGGAAATTCAGCTTTTCTAGAGCGTGGTACCAGTACGCGGTTCCAGAGTATGGTTCTAGGTGCCGAAAAGGTTCGCCATCACTGATATTTCCTGCTTGAGGACTAGAAGACCTCCAAGGTCCCTTCCAACTCGGTTATTCTGTTATTCCCTTCCTAGTCTTCCCTTTTTACATTTTGTTAGTTTCAATCGTGAAGACAGAATGCAAGCTGGATGTGATACACACCTCTCCTCTAACATCTGGCACAGCACCACTGGCCCCTCCCAGCATTTGCAGCTGAAGTAGCTACTTCTCTGCTTGAAGCTGCACCTGACTGTCCTTTCACTGTCCAGAGCTGATGTGCAGAACAGATACAAGAAATAAATTGCACGGAACTTGTATCTAATTCTCAAATATGGTCAGTGTTTTCCTTTTGCCTTCTAGTTTTGGACTCCAACACTATAGATTCTGTCCTGTTGCATTAATTGGATGCTTTAATTCGGATTGATATGCTTGAGGGCTTAAGTGGCCTTCTGCAATTCTAGAATTCTGAAATATATTCTAGAATATAGTCATGCATTTTGCTTCCAAAATTCTACACAGTGTAAACAATAAAGAAAGTGGGGGAAAGATAGAAGCTGATCTCCTGGAAGCTCATACAGCAGTCAATATTTTGCTAGCAGATATAGTCAGAGTATAGACTCGCTGTCTAAGGTTCATTTTTATACCTGGATGATTTGGCACTCACTGTCTGATTTTTTATTTATTTATTTATATAATGAAAGTAAGGCTGCAGTCTCATATACATTTGACTGGATGTAATTAGAGCCTGCTGATTATTTTAATTGTCTTTGGGTAAGAATTTCTCTCTCTCCCTCCCTCTCCCCCCCTCTCTCTCACACACACTACCTATCTATTTTTCTATCAACTCTCCATCTCTCTCTTTCTATCATCTCTGTCATATCTCTTATCTCTCTCACTCACTCACCCTCACACACACATTCACTCTTTTTCTTTTTATCTTTATCATCTCTCTGTGTCACTTCTCTCTCTATTCTATCATCTCTAGCCCTCATGTCTCCCTTTCTCTCTCACATATACACACATTCTCTCTCTATATATATCATCTATGATCTCTCTATCTCTGTATCATCTCTCTCTATTTCTATCTTTATCTGCCATATCGACTATATTTGCCATGTCTGTCTGTCTGTCTGTCTGTCTATCATCTATCTATCTATCTATCTATCTATCTATCTATCTATCTATCTATCTATCTATCTATCTATCTATCGTCTATCTATCTATCTATCTATCTATCTATCTATCTATCTATCTATCTATCTATCATCTATCATCTCTATCATCTATCTATCATCATCTCTCTATCTCTCTCTATCTTCATCATCATCTCACTTACTCTCTCTCTCATCTATCTATCTATCTATCTATCTATCTATCTATCTATCTATCGTCTATCTATCTATCTATCTATCTATCTATCTATCTATCTATCATCTATCATCTCTATCATCTATCTATCATTATCTCTCTATCTCTCTCTATCTTCATCATCATCTCACTTACTCTCTCTCTCATTTATCTATCTATCTATCTATCTATCTATCTATCTATCTATCTATCTATCTATCTATCTATCTTCTATCTATCATCTGTCTGTTTGTCCGTCCATCCATCCATCCATCCATCCATCCATCCATCCATCCATCATCGTCTGCCTGCCTGCCTGCCTGCCTGCCTGCCTGCCTGCCTGCCTGCCTGCCTGCCTGCCTGCCTGCCTGCCTACCTACCTACCTACCTACCTACCTACCTACCTACCTACCTATCTATCTATCTATCTATCTATCTATCTATCTATCTATCTATCTATCTATCTATCTATCTATCTATCTTATGCTTTTTTCTTTCTGTGGGGAGAAAAATCCCACGCAAAAATCCTGTTAACTAGAACTGGAAAGTAATACTCAGGCCTGGTTGCTGGGCTGAAGGATTATCAGCTGATCTGTAACCAGATCTCTCTGCTGACCATTTTGGTAAGTCCCAGGTCTCCCAGGGCCCCCGTCAGATGGGACATCATGCCATTTCATCAAGGTTCAGTTTACGGCAGTGCAGGGCCAGCTCGTGTCTCTGTCCTGCAGCAAGAGTGCAGCAAAGGGCTACCTCGCTGAATGACGGGCAGCTCGCCTTCACTGTTCCAGCTGTCCAGCCGCCCTTTTCGCATTGCTTATTTGGAAAGCTGGTTTCCATGTTGAAAGGAATTTACTGCATTGGAGATAAAAAGAAGATAAAAATGGGAGCTGGGGACTGGGCCCATGGGAGAACTTGGCCTGGCACAGAGAGGGAAAAAAAATCATTTTCAGGTTTTGTTTTTACCTTCCCATTGGCAGGAATCATTTCAGCCAAAAAAAGAATTAATAAATGGTCTGGTCCTAAACAATTTATCATTTCTCTGTGAAGAACCAGAAAGGTTCTTTTGTGAATTATGAGGATTATAATGTTGATTCATTTCGTTCTTTTCAGAATAACAGAATAATAGTGTTGGAAGGGATCTTGAAGGTCTTCTAGTCCAACCATCTGCTCAAGCAGGAGACCCTATACCAGTGATGGCTAACCTTTTTGCCATCGCGCGCCAGGAGTGGGGGGGTTGTGCGCATGCCCACGCCCATAATTCTATGCGCCCTGCCCCCACGCATGTGCATAGCCCCCCCCGCTCCCCCCGCTCCTGGCATACAATGGCATGGTAGGCCCATTTTTTGCTCTCCCCAGCCTCCAGAGCCTTTCTAGGAGTCTGGGGAGGGCAAAAACGGCCTTCCCCACCCTCCCGGAGGCTGGAAATGGCCTGTTTGCCAACTTCCGGTGGGACCTCCTGCGCACCGGAGCTGAGCTCGCGTGCCCACCAATATGGCTACGCGTGCCACCTGTGGCATGCGTGCCATAGTTTCTCCATCACGGCCCTATACCATTCCAGACAAACAGCTGTCCAATCTCTTCTTGAAAGCTTCCAGTGATGGAGGATCCACAACTTCTGAAGGCAAACAATTCCACTGGTTAATTGTTCTCACTGTTAGGAAATTTCTCCTTATTTCTAGGTTGGTTCTCTTCTTGATTAATTTCCATCCATTGCTTCTTCTCTTGCCTTCTGGTGCTATGGTTGACCCCCTGTTCTTTGTGGCAGCCCCTCAAATATTGGAACACTGCTATCTTGTCGCTCCTAGTCCTTCTTTTCTCTAGACTAACCAAACCCAAATCCTGCAACAAAGTTGGAAGGAAACTAGGAGGTCTTCTAGGCCAACCCCAGCTCAAGATTAGACATATCCAATTTCTGCAACCGTTCTTTGTATGTTTTAGCCTCCTGTCCTCTAATCATCTTTGTTGCTCTTCTCTGCACTCTTTCCAAAGTCTCCACATCTTTTTTATAATGTGGTGACCAAAACTGGATGCAGTATTCCAAGTGTGGTCTTACTAAGGCTTTATTTTCATTCAACAATCATACCTGGGGGCAATTCATTCAACAATCATACCTGAGGGGCCTTGATAGTACAATGGTTTAAAGCACCCTGTTATTAACACAGCTGCCTGCAATTACTGCAGGTTCGAATCTCACCAGGCTCAAAGTTGACTCAGCCTTCCATCCTTTCTAAGGTAGGTAAATTGAGGACCCAGTTTGTGGGGGCAATAAGCTGACTTTGTATAAATATACAAAAGTATGAAGGCTATTGCTTAATGCATTGTAAGCCGCCCTGAGTCTCCGGAGAAGGGCGGCATATAAATCAAATTAAAAAAAAAATTGTGAGTGGATGAGAAGACTTTTGTTAAAAAAAAATGGTTAAATAAGGAGGAGGGAAATATTTAATCCAGGCTGATCTGTGTTATTGATTGGCACAGTCACAATGGTGGAACATTAGGGTGATCTAATAAATATGTACAATTGAGATACCCAGAAGTAGCAAATCGCTTGGTGCAGTCCTTTCAAGGTTAAGTTGCTCATAAAAAACTGACTTGCCAGAAAGGGATTTTCGATATTATTTTTTAAAAGTAAGAAAACTTCCAAGTGCATCATCATTTTTTTTGGGCAGAGATTTAAGTAAGGAAGGCCCATACCATTTTTTATTTTTATTTTTTGCTGATATATTAGGGTGGGTTATTTTAGAAATAATAGAATGGCTCCATTACGGTCATCAATCAAGGGCTATCTGGTTTGGTATAGTGGTTAAAGCATCAGGCTAGAAACTGGGAGACTGGGAATTCTAGTTCTGCCTTGGGCATCTGGGTAACTGATCAGTCACTTTCTGTCAGCTCTAGGGAGGAAACAATGGCAAAAATAACTCCTGAAAAACCTTGCCAAGAAAACTGCAGAATCAGATATGATGAGCAGAAGAAAATATTTTTTCTATTAATTGATATTATTAGGGACTGGAGGCTGAAACATATGAAGAACAGTTGCTTGAACTGGGTATGTCTAGTCTGATGAAAAGAAGGACTAGGGGAGACATGATAGCAGTCTTCCAATATCTCAGGGGCTGCCACAAAGAAGAGGCAGTCAAGCTATTCTCCAAAGCCCCTGAGGGTAGAACAAGAAGCAATGGATGGAAACTAATCAAGGAGAGAAGCAACTTAGAACTAAGGAGAAATTTCCTGACAGTCAGAACAATGAATCAGTGGAACAACTTGCCTCCAGAAGTTGTGAATGCTCTAACATTGGAAGTTTTTAAGAAGAAGTTGGATAACCATTTGTCTGAAGTGGTGTAGGGTATCCTGCCTAAGCAGGGGGTTGGACTAGAAGACCTCCAAGGTCCCTTCCAACTCTGTTATTCTATTCTATTCTATTCTATTCTATTCTATTCTATTCTATTCTATTCTATTCTATTCTATTCTATTCTATCCTATCCTATCCTATCCTATCCTATCCTCTCCTCTCCTCTCCTCTCCTCTCCTCTCCTCTCCTCTCCTCTCCTCTTCTCTTCTCTTCTCTTCTATTTATTGCAATTTTGCTACTCAGGGTTTTCAGACATAATTTTATTTGATTGCCATTCAAATGTAAGTCACACTTAGAGTCACACTTAGAGTCTGGAAGGACTGGGGCAGTAGTTAAATTGCATTGATCAATTCATAAAGCTCACTTGAAGAACTGCAGGTGAAATACGGCTCAGAGCACAATGCAGCTGAAAAATTCAAGTTGAACCCGATCCAAAAGCTTATGACATTTGGCAGCATCCTGAAATAAGGTGTCAGCTTTACATTGTGGGAATACAGCAATGATTACGTCATTGTTCTCAGCTTTTCCAAATGCATGGGAATATACTTCAGGTTTGGTGGAAACTCCCTTTGATTTACGACAAGGACTCCCCTAGTCCTTGATTTACGACTGCAATTGACCCCATATATATGTTACCAAGACATTCGTTAAGTGACTTTTGCCCTGTTTTACGACCTTACTTCCCACAGTTGTTAAGTGAATCACTGTAGCTGTTAAGCTAGTCACACGGTTGTTAAATGAATCTGGCTTCCCCATTGACTTTGCTTGTCAGAAGGTCACAAAAGGGGATCACCCCGGGTCACTGCAATCATCATAAATATGAGTTAGTTGCCAAGCATCTGAATTTTGATCACAGCGCCATGGGGATGGTACAATGGTCGTAAGTGTGAAAAACAGTCATGTCACTTTTTTTCAGTGTCGCCGTAACTTTGAACAGTCACTCAACAAAGTGTTGTAAATTGAGGACTACCTGTAGTTGTTACTTCCTATGTTTTTTGAGGGACTTCATGGGGCAGTTCACACATTACGCTAGGTTAGGTTTGTTTTAACTATAGTTTGCAGGATATGGCACACTAGACTGGGCTCACACAGGCCACAAATCATACTTCCCAAAGCTGGAGTTTGCTTTATTTTGATTTAAAGAGTTGCATACAGATTAACAGAGTTGGAAGGGATCTTGTAGGTCTTCTAGTCCAATCCCCCGCCCAAGCAGGAGACCCTACACCATTTCAGTCCAGCCTCTTCTTGAAAGCTTCCAGTGATGACGCTCCCACAACTTCTGAAGGCAAGTGGTTCCAAGTATCGATTGCTCTCACTGCCAGAAAATTTCTCTTTACTTTTAGGTCAAATCTTTCTTTAATCAGCTTCCATCCATTATTCCATGTCTGGCCTTCAGGTGCCTTGGAAAATAGCTTGACCCCCCTTCCTCTCTGTGGCAGCCCCTCAGATATTGTCACACTGCTATCCTGTCTCCCCTGGTCCTTCTCTTCATTAGAAGTTCCTGCAACCGTTTCCTGCAACCGGTTCCTGCAACCGTTCTTCTTATGTCTTAGCCTCCAGTCCCTAATCATCCTGGTGGCTCTCCTCTGCACTCTTTCTAGAGTCTCATCATCTTTTTTATAGTGTGGTGACCAAAACTGGATGCAATAGTCTAGGTGTGGCAGGGGTGAAATCTAATTTTTTTTGCTACCAGTTCTGTGGGCGTGGCTTAATTAGTGGGCGTGGCTTGGTGGTAAGGTGACTGGGTGGGCGTGGCCAAGTCAATGTCACTTCTTTGCCCTTTTTTAACCTACAAAACACAACACAACACAACTGGCTCACCCACAATGTAAAAGCAGCTGTGCTAGACTCAAAATGGCCCCGCAACAAGCAGGAACCTCACACAGCCACAAAAAGCCCAAAAAAACAACTTTCACACTTTACACACACACAAAATTCCGCATACAGCTTTGTGAGATTTTGTGGTGTTTGTGTAGTTAGAGTGAAACACTACAGAAACACACTAAATCTCAGAAAGCTGCACAAATATTATTTTATTTTATTTTTATTTTTATATAAAAGCAGCTAAATTTAAAACTTCCTAAACTTTAAATGGCTAGGTCTAAAAAAAGAACAACTAAAAAAAAACCCAATTAACTATTTTTTTTAAAGCTCCCAAAGGGGAAAAAAACTTACCCAATAGAACAGGGGTCTCCAACCTTGGCAACTTTAAGACTTGTGGACTTCAACTCCCAGAATTCTTCAGCCAGCTTTGCTGGGAGTTGAAATCCACAAGTCTAGGCAGGAAGGCAGGCAGGCAGGCAGAGCTGCTCACCGATGAGCTTGATTGCAGGCAGGGAGATTCAGTTGCTTGCTGATGCATGGATTGTGATCGTCATGCGATCAGCAGCTAAGGTAAGCAAGCTGGAGGCTGGGAGGTGGGGGAGAAAAAAAGAAACTTTTTTTCTTTTCCATGGCTCTGGCGATCCAAGCTGAGTTGCCTGATTAGCAGGCAACTCAGCTGGGATGTCAGAGCTTGGCTGGTCAGAGCCATTTAAAAGGAAAAAAAGGCTCTGATGATCGCGGGGCTCAGCTGGGCATTGGGGGGCGGGGGCAGGGATTTTTGCTACCAGTTCTCTGAACTGCCCGCCGCCATCGCTACCTACTCGCCCGAGCCGGTCCGAACCGGGAGCATTTCACCCCTGAGGTGTGGTCTTACTAGGGCTTTATAGAGTGGTATTAGTACCTCACTTGATCTTGATTGTATTCCTCTGTTAATGCAACTTAGGATCCCACTGGCTGTTTTTGGCTGCACCTATAACAAACCATTGTTTCACTTAGTGACTGCTGCATTCACTTAATGTGCGTTGTAAAAACGGTTGTAAAATTGGGTAAGTCACATGATCAACTCCTTTTATGAGTGTCAGGACTTACGACCGTGAAGGGCAGCCTCCATTATGGCTGTAAGTCGAGGACTACTTGTACTTAACATATAGAGATGTCAGCAGGATATGTGTTTTGCCCCAGCTACAGACCCCAAAGAACGCAGCACACACAAACTCTATACAAAGCTTATTTTACCCAAATAACTTAGTTTTTATCATTCAAAGGCTATTAATGAACTGTCTTAACAGCCTACCAGAATTCTAAGATAAGGTAATCACAGTCTTACTAGAGTTGGCAGAAAGCCCAGAAGCAATTTTGCAGACACAAAGGAGAGTGAACTAAAGTTGTTCTCTACAGCTTGTTGCAAGCGGTGTTCCTTCTTAAATAGGCTAAGGGAGTGGCCTATTAGCCCCAAGCCTTACTCTCAAGGAGACCTCCTTCTGAGGAGCCACTCCTGCCTTTTGGCAGCTCTGCGCACCCGTGCATTGAGAAGAGGCTCCTCCTTTTCGTCCTCTTCACTTAAGGGAGCTTCTGGAGGTTCTGAAGGCCCTGGCTGACTCCCTGCCTCTGGAATCAGCTACAATCTGCACAAGCCGCTGACAGGCCACAACAATTTAAGAGCCTTGGTAGTACAGTGGTCTAAGGCACCCTGTTATTAAGACCAGCTGCCTGCAATTACTGCAGGTTCGAATCTCGCCAAGGCTCAAGGTTGACTCAGCCTTCCATCCTTTCTAAGGTAGGTAAATTGAGGACCCAGTTGTGGGGGCAATAAGCTGACTTTGTATAAATATACAAAAGTATGAAGGCTATTGCTTAGCGCATTGTAAGCCGCCCTGAGTCTCCGGAGAAGGGCGGCATATAAATCAAATTAAAAATAAAATAAAAAAATAAAAATAAATATGATTTAAAAAATAGTCAAGATGGCAGTGTGATTGAAGCTCTGCCCATTGTGGAGCCATCTTGTTTTTTGTTTTTTACTACATGCTGTGAACACCTCTGATAATACGCAATAGGTAGATTGTGTATTTCTAGAGACTCTTGTTCCAAAGGTGCTTTTTCAGGAGGCAATCAGACTTCCTTGTTTTTCTTGTTGCCCCCTGAAAAAGCACCTTTGGGACAAGCATGACCTGGATGACTGAGAATCTCTACAGACTTCTAGAGCAGGGGTGTCAAACACAAGGCCCGAGGGCTGGATCTGGCCCACAGGGGTGCTTAGATCTGGCCCATGGGGCTGCCCTGGAAATGGCGAAGGAGCGACCGGCAGTGCCACTGTCAGCAAAAACGGAGCACAGGAGGGCCGGAGGCAAAGCGTTGCAGGCAGGGGTGAAATGCTCCTGGTTCGGACCGTTTTGGCCAAACTGGTAGCGAAGGTGGCCGGTGGTTCAGAGAATCGGTCGTCGTTACTTCCTAGTTTTATCCAGGAAGTAGCCTGGTTTTTACCCTCTGCGCATGCACAGAAGGCTTTGTGCATGCACAGAAGGTCCACGCGTGCACATGATGCGTGGCGTGTGCAGTTCCAAACTGGTTGGGAAGGTAAGTAGATTTCACCCCTGGTTGCAGGAGGCTGGCACAGCCGAAAACGGAGCTCAGGAGCCCGTTTTTACTGGCAACACAGGTGCCCCTGACATGAGTGACGTCGAGCTGGCCACACCCACCCTGGCCACGCTCACCCCAGTCCCCCAAGGTCAAACACAACCCTGATGTGGCCCTCAATGAAATCGAGTTTGACACCCCTATTTTAGAGACTCCTCAGTCAAAATAAGAAACAACTTTGCTTCCCAATCAGTGAAGAACTGGCTAAAGTTGATTGCAATGTCCAGTACTTGAGCTGGCAGGACAATTTTTTCTAACATCTCATTTTGGAAAGGAGAAAATAAGAGTCAGGCACTGTTCCTTGGTGACTGCACAAGTGCCCAGACATTTAAATCAACCAACTTGATTTATAGAGACAAATAGGGGCATTTTGTCCTGTATATCCAAATTTTCTGTTAATATTTGTGCCTCCCAAAAAGATGATGCTAATGGCATATTTCATGATCAAAAGGGGAAACCCAAAGTAGATTTCCTATTTAAGAACAAAAGAAGAACATCATTATTTTAATTAATTAACTGATTGATTTGTTTGTTTATTTATTACATTGCTATCCTGCCACAATCAATTTGACTTTTGGCAGCTGGCAGCTTATATGATGTAAGATAATTTACATTATTCCTCTGTAAGCAGAAAAGTGAAGGCGACAAAAACTTGAGTAAACCAATAAGAATAGGAGGGAAGAAATGGTGGCTCAGCAGACTAAAAGCATTGTGATTAACACCAGCTGTCTGCAATTACTGTAAGTTCGAATCTCACCAGGCTCAAGGTTGACTCAGCCTTCCATCCTTTCTAAGGTAGGTTAAATGAGGACCCAGTTTGTGGGGGCAATAAGCTGACTTTGTATAAATATACAAAAGTATGAAGGCTATTGCTTAATGCATTGTAAGCCGCCCTGAGTCTCTGGAGAAGGGCGGCATATAAATCAAATTTAAAAAAAAAAAATCAAAATCAAAAGAATAAAACCAAAGATTAGAACATTCTCTAGGTGTGTGTGAGATTTTTTAAAGACACATTTAAATGTAAATGAAAAAAAAAAATTATATATATATATATATATAATATATATATTTATTATATATATATATATATATATATATATATATATATATATATATATATATATATATATATATATATATATATATATATATATATATATATATAATCTTTTTCGTAGGTTTTATGTGTACTTCTCTTTAGTAGGTAGAACCTGGCTGTAAATATATATAGTAGGTATATATTTAGTAGGTAGAACCTGTATATATATATATATATATACACACATACATATTGAAGTTACAGAATTGATGTGTAAACCCCATAGATGCATACATAAGCTTCTAAATCACACAATTTCCAAACATCATTGTGCAAAGCACAGAAAAGCAGAAGGAAGGAAGGAAGGAAGGAAGGAAGGAAGGAAGGAAGGAAGGAAGGAAGGAAGGAAGGAAGGAAGGAAGGAAGGAAGGTGAGATAAAAAAGGAAGAGAAACTATAACTAATTCTAGTTTATTAAAAGTCCCTTAACTTTCCCTCTCCAGATCTTTCTACCTTTACAAACCATTCCTGTTTTCATACTTTTGATATGCTGCCTTTGGAACTTTCAATATCTTTTCTTTATTGATTAAATTTATATGCCACCCATTCCACCAATAAGGTGACGCTGGGCGGCTTGCCTCCCTCTTTGCCAGATCTCATCAACTGCATTCCTCCCGATCTTCTTCTTCCTTCATCTTCTCCTTCTTTTTTCCATTCCGTCCTCCTTATATTCGTCTTAATCCTTCAGTTCTCATTCATTCCCTTGATATGTCCAAGCCACCTCTGCATAATTTTTCTTACCTGTCACTCCATTTTGTGTTCAGTCCAAATCCCTGCAGCAGCCCTTCGTAGAAGAGAATATTTGAACTGTGGCGTCCTTGTGCATTGATGACATCATCTAGTTTGGTAATGAAAGGTTTGCCAGAAAACCACCAAGCTCAGAGAGCAACAAGGACCTCTTCATTTTTATAATACTGGGCAAAATTGTGGAAACCTTTTGGGAAAAGTTTATTTTTGAGGTTTGATGGCTAATAACACCACTTTTTGGGGGGACTTTCAAGATAATCCTATTCCACTGCTGGAATGGCCTGGGAATAGCCCAGACCTTAACCCAATTGAAAATCTATGGAGCCGATTAAAGAAACTTGTTAGTCAGAAGCGACCCAGCAATAAAACCCAGTTAATAGAAGCCATCATTCAATCTTGGTTTCACATTATAACAGCTACAGAACTAAAAGACTTGGTTCGCTCCATGGAAGACGTTGTAAGGCCATAATTCATGTTAAAGGTTACCCAACTAAGTATTAACTGACATGGTGATAATTTTTGTATATCTCGTTTTTTCTATGGTGATAATTTTTGTATATTGTTTTTTCTATGTTTCACTTTTCTTCTTTATAACTGCTATTCTACAGCAATAGCAAATCCTTCATAAAAGCTATTGCATTACATTCTTGATTAAATTATCTTTCCATTGATATATAATTTTGTGGTACTACTCCAAAAAAAAAAAAAAGTGGTGTTATTAGCTAGTTTTAGAAAATACATTTTTTCCCAAAAGGTTTCCATGATTTTGGCCACTACTGTAATCCTTCTTCCAGGTTTACCACAGACCTTTTGAAAACATCTCTATTCCCGTTTCTCCTGACCTACACAACTCTCACTTCCCTACATCAAGACAGTGGAATTATATATTAATCACCACAATGGAGGAATGGATGAAAAAAACTGATGGAGCCTGCACAGATGGCCAAACTGTTTGAAACAAAGAAAATAATACATACTGTTTTGTTTCTACTTCTGTTTCTTCTAGACTTTGTGTTCGAGGCTGTGAAAAAAAAGGAGAAGTTTGATTTTGGGATTTGCTGATGAGCTAAATCTGTGGATATAGAAATGGCTAATCTACTAAGTATGTAAAAGTAAAACACCGAGGCTCTAACATTGTTTTTATTCTACTGCACTGGAAAAAGGAAGTTAATGTTTTTCCTTCTTTTTTTCTTTATCCCCACACCCCTACTATCTTTATTTTAATTGGCATTTTATATTATGAAATTTAATAATATATACAGGTTGTCCTTCTTAATGACTAGTCGCTTAATGGCTGTTCAAAGTTATGAAAGACCTGCTTATCATCTGGTCCTGAAGTTATGGGCTTATATCATTTCTTCTTCCCTTCCCTTCCCTTCCCTTCCCTTCCCTTCCCTTCCCTTCCCTTCCCTTCCCTTCCCTTCCCTTCCCTTCCCGTCCCGTCCCTTCCCTTCCCTTCCCTTCCCTTCCCTTCCCTTCCCTTCCCTTCCCTTCCCTTCCTTCGCTCCTTCCCTTCCCTTCCCTTCCCCTTTCCCTTCCCCTACCGCTTTTCTTCCCTCCCTCCCTCCCTTTCTAATTTTGGGTGAACCAATGAACAAAAATGGCCAAAAATAAAATTCAACATGTCAACTAAGAATGGCTATAAGAAATAATCAGCCATCAGGGTTGGCTCAAGATGATAGCTACAATGGTGCAGTTGAACAATTACAGCTCCCTCTTCTTCAGAATAGAATAGACCTAGAGGTCTTCTAGTCCAGCCCTCTGCTCAAGCAGGAGATCCTATACCATTGCAGACAAGTGACTATCCAGTCTCTTCTTAAAAACCTCCAGTGATGAAGCACCCACAATTTCTGAAGGCAAGCAGTTCCATTGGTTAATTGTCCTCACTGTTTGGAAGTTTCTCCTTAATTCCAGGTTGCTTCTCTCCTTGATTAGTTTCCATTCCTTGTCTTGCCTTCCGGTGCTTTGGAAAACAACCAAAATGGCAGCCCCTCAAATACTGGAATACTGCTATCAGCAGTGTGCAGCGGCAGCTAAAAAAGCCAATGCAATCCTAAATTGCATTAACAGAGGAATACAATCAAGATCAAGTGAGGTATTAATACCACTCTATAAAGCCCTAGTAAGACCACACCTAGAGTATTGCATCCAGTTTTGGTCACCTCGCTATCAAAAAGATGTTGAGACTCTAGAAAAAGTGCAGAGGAGAGCAACCAGGATGATTAGGGGACTGGAGAATAAAACGTATGAAGAACAGTTACATGAACTGGGGCATGGCTAGTCTAGTGAAGAGAAGGACCCGGGGAGACATGATAGCCATCTTCAAATACTTGAGGGGCTGCCACAGAGAGGAGAGGGGTCAAGCTATTTTCCAAGGGACCTGAAGGCCAGACAAGGAATAATGGATGGAAACTGATCAAGGAGAGATTCAACCTAGAAATGAGGAGGAACTTTCTGACAGTGAGAATAATCAACCGATGGAACTGAAGTTGCCTTCGGAAGTTGTGGGAGCTTCATCACTGGAGACTTTCAAGAAAAGATTAGACTGCCATTTGTCAGAAATGGTGTAGGGTCTCCTGCTTGAGCAGGAGGGGGGGTTGGACTAGATGACCCACAAGGTCCCTTCCAACTCTGTTAATCTGTTAATCTGTTAAATCTGTTAAATGTCACACACACCCCTAGTCCTTTCAAATGTGGCCAAGCCCAACCATCTCTAGAGAAACTAAGAGCCCTGAAGACAGCTGGAAAGGCTCTTATTTCCCATCTGCATACATTTACAAAGCTTCTCCGTATTTCCACACATTCGGTATTAATTTCACCTTTTTATCTTCCGCTCCAGGTAAAAATGGCGCCAGAGCTGTATCTCTGTCGGATGGATTGTCTGCACACCTAGAAAATTATCTCTTGCCCTTTCTGTTATTTTTCTTCCCTCCGTTATTTCCCCCTCCCCTTGCTTTCCTTGTCTTTTTTCCACCGAAAGAATGAGAAAAACCTGAGCTAAGCGTGACTTGGCAGGCCCGTTTTATGTCTTTATCTTCCAACGCTGATGAATTTGGAATGCTAAATTAATTTCGGTGGCAAAATAGATATATTTAAGTCTAGCCTGCTGTGCGAGTTACATTAATTCCAGTCCATGGGGTTTCTCTCCCTCTCTTCCCCCACTGTTTTTTTTTTTCTTTCAGGCCCAGGTTCTCAGCTACATGTTTCCCTTAAAATAAGACATCCCCTGATAATAAGCCCAATCAAACTTTTGAGCGCAAGCACTAAAATAAGCCTCCCCCTGAAAATAAGCCCAGATCTGGAAATCTGGTAAGACAGCAAGAGGAGCCCCCATCTTGCTCCACGTGCCCCAAAATAATAAGACATCCCCCAAAATAAGGCCAACCACTTATTTTGGGGTCCCAAAAAAATATAAGACAGGGTCTTATTTTTGGGGAAACACGGTATGAAATGGCAACATGTGCTACAGAGTTCAAAAATGCAGGTATTCCTTGAGTTATGATCCGTCATTTAGCCACCGTTCAAAGTTCCAACAGACAAACCAGGGGGTACCTACAATCCAGATCCGAAGTATGAGTATAAGCAAAGTCAATGGGGAAGCCACATTCACCTAACAACCGTGCTGTGCTAACTTAACAACAGCCACGTTCCACTTAACAACTGTGGCAAGAAAGATTGTAAAATGCAGCAAACCTCACTTAACAACTGTCTCACTTAGCAACAGAAATGTTGGGCTCAATTGTGGTCGAACGTCGAGGACTACCTGAGTGAACTTTGTATTAACCCAATGAACTAGACTGAGCCACCTGCCAGTTCACCCATTAAAACAAAACAAAACAAAAAATACAAATTAAAAAGTGAAAACTTTGAGCTCCCTGCCAATAGACTGCCAGATCTTTAACCGGCTATATTAAGTGCCTTGTACTTAATCCATCCAGGGTGCAACCATAAGGCAAGATGTACTTATTGCCAACAAGTTGAGACTTTGGAAAGAGTGCAGAGAAGAGCAACCAAGATGATTAGGGGATTGGAGGCTAAAACATATGAAGGACGGTTGCAGGAATTGGATATGTCTAGTCTAGTGAAAAGAAGGACTAGGGGCGAGATGATAGCAGTCTTCCAGTATTTGAGTGGCTCCTACAAAAAAGGGGGAGTCAAGCTATTCTCCAAAGCACCTGAGGGTAGAACAAGAAGCAGTGGGTGGAAATTAACCAAGGAGAGAAGCAACCTAGAACTAAGGAGAAATTTCCTGATAGTTAGAACAATTAATCAGTGGAACAACTTGCCTCCAGAAGTTGTGGATGCTCCAACACTGGAAGTTTTTAAGAGGAGACTGGACAAACATTTCTCTAAAATGGTATAGGGCCATGATGGCAAACCTATGGTGCCATCACGCTAAGGAGCCTTGGTGGAGCAGCGGACTAAAGCGCTGTTAAATAGCACTTAGCTGCCTGCAATTACTGCAAGTTCAAATCTCACCAGGCTCAAGGTTGACTCAGCCTTTCATCCTTCCGAGGTAGGTAAAATGAGGACCCGGATTGTGGGAGCAATAAGCTGACTTTGTATAAAAAAGAACACCGTTTGGGGGGCCCTGAAAGCCCTACTAAGCAGGTATATACAAAAAGTATGAAGGCTATTGCTTAACACATTGTAAGCCGCCCTGAGTCTCCGGAGAAGGGTGGCATATAAATCGAACCAATAAAAATAAATAAATAAATAAATAAATAAATAAATAAATAAATAAATGCCCTCTCTGCGGGCACACCAGCCATCGCCCCAGACCAGCTCCACTGCGCATGTCCACACGCCTCCTGCCTGCCAGCTGGTCTTCAGGTTTCTGCCATGCATGCACAGGGGGCAGGTTATATGCGGGGGAAGTACGTGCGCATGCACTCAGGAGGTGGGTCACATGTGCGGAGGGGTGCAGGTTGGTGCAGGAGGCTTTCCAGGCCCAAAACAGGGCATGGAGGGTCCTCCCGTGGCTCCCCCATGCCCCATTTTGGGCCTGGAAAGCCAAATGGGGCACAGGGGAGCCGGGGCGCATGCACAGGGGTCGGAGCACATGCACAGGGATGCACACGCATGCATGGGGGATGGGTGCACATGCGAGGGTTGGACCGCATGTGTGCGGGGCACTCATGTTGCATTTTGGGAGTTCAGGCACGCGTGCGTGCATTCATGTGTTTGCACACGCTTTGGTCACTCGGCCCCAAAAAGGTTAAGCATCACGGGTATAGGGATTGGACTAGAGGACCTCTGAGGTCCCTTCCAACTCTATTATTCTATGTTCTATGCTTCCTGCTGGGATCTCCACTCGATGGCAAGGCAAACCCCCCTCCCCTGTGTTACTTCCTTGATGCCAGCATGGCATTCTGCCCCACTTAAATTTATTTCTCTTTTCCTCCCTTGGTTCTTTTAATTAGAAAAGAAAGTTCAGTGAGAATCTGGCATGTTCCAAAGCAAAGCAGCAGCTTCCAGCATTGTCTTCAATTCCACGATTGCCTCGGAGAACCACCTAGGCTCCTTAAGAGGTAAAAATCATTGATGGCTTCAGTCCAAATCTTTCTTTTGGGACTTGGAAGTCTGCCTGCCTCTTCAGCAAATAAAACAAAAGAAGGCAGTTTATGCATTTGTTTAGAACTGGGCAGTTCAAAAAATGTGACTAGGAGTAGGGTACAAAAATGATCTGCAACAAAGGAAAGGAAAGCAATGCAGAGGATTAACAATCGAGTAAAACAAAAAAATGTTGACCGGAACTAAAATATATTATAACTTCTTGGGTTGGGTTCTATCTGACAAAGTGTTAGCATCATTTTATAATGCCTTGATAAGATCACTCTTGGAATATTGCATCAGTTCTGGTTGTCACGATGTAAAAAAGACTCTTTAGAAAAAGTGCAGAGAAGAGCAACAAAGATGATTAGGGGACTGGAAGCTAAATATATAAAGAACGGGTGCAGGTATGTCAAGTTGAATGAAAAGAGGGACTGGGGTGACATCAGTGGTGGGATTCAAATAATTTAATAATCGATTCTCTGTCCTAATGACCGGCTGTGTAAGCGTGGCCATGGTGGGCGTGGCCAGGGGGTGTGACAGGCAGCACTTGTCTTCCTGCACGCACACACCCCGCGCCCCATTTTGGGCCCAGTAGGCCTCCCTGCAACCTCCTGGGGGCAAAAACGGGCCCCGGATAGTGTTGCCAGGTGTCCACTATTTGAGTGGACAGTCCACTTTTTTCACATTATGTTCACTTTTTTTTTCACAAAATAGTGGACTTTTTTTATTCAAAAGCTTTATGATGAAATTAAAATGTAATTTAATATTTTACATATTATTATAATATATTTGATGTTTTGAATTTTAAGTAAAGTTTTGAATTATTATTCTATGATTATGATTATTATGAATATGATTATTTTAATACGTGTTAAAATGTTTGTAAGAAAATATATAATTTAATTGTAATTTATTTTTTATTTTTTTACTACTTAACACCCCCCCCAGCTTGTCCGCTATTTTTTGGAAGCAGACGTGGCAACCCTAACCGCGGAGGAGCTGCACTGCACTTTCCTCTGAGCCATATTTTGGACCTAGTAGGCCTCCCTGCACTTACCTGGGAGCCAAACCGGGCCGTGTAGGGACTCCTGGAAGGGGCGGGGAGGGGTGGGGCCAGCCAGCAATTTAACAACCGGTTCGTGCAAACTGGCCCGAACCGGCTGAATCCCGCCACTGGGTAATATGATAGCAGTGCTCCAATATTTGAAGGGCTGACACAAAGAAATGAGGGTCAAGTTATTCTCCAAAGCACCTGAAGGCAGGACAAGAAGCAATGGATGTAATGTAGGTAAATGCGGGTCCAGCTGGATGATCACTGAAGGGCCCTCTTTATTCATAGTATTGTAAGAAAGGAAATGTGCTTGTTTGAGGGAAGCCAATTATCTCCAGTTGAAAGGCAGAGAATTCCTTTGAAGTAGAAACATTCACAAGAGGGGCCCCTCAGTTGCCAGAGATAGAGATATTTGTTTGAAGGTTAAAACAGATCAAAGGATGACCACATGTAATATCAACAAGAGATCATTTGAATCTATGCTTCAGTAATTGGCAAAAAGAATTATGACTGTTGGCAAAGAAAAATGTAAAACTTAGTAATTGGGAAGTGTCAATTAAATATGACAAATGTATATGATCACATAAACTGCTGAGTTAACAGAATCCATTGTCTTAAAAGGGTATAAAAACCATTGTAACTGATTTCTGTCTTTGTTCAACGCTTCATGTACAAGCTTTGAACCTATTGCGCAATATACAATGTCTCTGGCTAACCCTGAAAAGTTGTGTTGGTCTTATTAATCCACAACAGATGGAAATGTCTGTGGAGATTCTCAGTCTTCCAAATCAGGACTGTCTCAAAGGTGCTTTTTTTTTTTCAAAAGGCAACTGGACTTTTGCTTCGCATCCAAAAAGTTTCCTCAGTTCTGTGAAGCTTTTGGATGAGAAGCAAAACGTCTTTGAGGGAGAAAAAGGGACAATGGATGGAAACAAATCAAGGAGAGAACCAATTTAGGAATAAGGAGAAATTTCCTGACAGAACAATTAATCGGTGGAACAGCTTGCCTCCAGAAGTTGTGGGTGTTACTCTTAACACTGGAAGTTTTTAAGAAAAGATTGGCAGCCATTTGTCTGAAATGATTTAGGATTTCCTGCCTGAGCAGGGGCCAACCTATTTTCCAAATATAAGACAAGAAACAATGGATGGAAACTAATCAAACAGAGAACCCATCTAGAACTAAAGAGAAAGTTCCTAATAGTGAGAACAATTAACTTAGTGGAATGACTTGCCTTCCGAAATGGTAGGTACTACATCACTGGAGGTTTTTAAGAAGAGACTGGACAGCCACTTGTCTGAAATGGTCTAGGGCAATGATAGTTAACCTTTTTGCTGTTGTGTGCCAAAAGTGGAATGAGGGTGGGGGGGTCACACACATGTGTGCCCACACCCATAATTCAATGTGCCCCGCGCATGTGCACGCAACCCCCTGCGCTCCCCTTACTTTTGGCACGTGATGGCAGGGTGGGCTCGGTAGGCCCATTTTGTACCCTCCCCAGGCTCCAGAGGCTTTCTAGGAGTCTGGGGAGGGTGAGAACTGCCTTCTCCACCCACTTGGAGGCCCTCCGAAGGCCAGAAACAGCCTGTTTCCTGACTTCCGGTGGGCCTGGTAGGCCTGAAAACCAGTTGGCTGGCATGCACATGCGCGCTGGAGCTGAGCTAGGGCAACACTCATTTGCCCACAGAAATGCCTCCGCGTGCCACCTGTGGCACGCGTGCCATAGGTTCGCCATCACAGGTCTAGGGTTTCCTGCCTGAGCAGGGGATTGGACTAGAAGACCTCCAAGGTCCCTTCTAACTCTGTTATTCTACTCTGTTAAAACATCCTCACGGTGGTCCAAAACGTGGCAGCCCTGCCCCTTTTTTACAGCTACCTGAGACCCCTAAAAAGGGGGTGTCACTGTGATGAAGTGGTGGTGCCCAGCATTTTGGCCCCCAACCCACAGATACTCTTTAAGTGCTGTACAAACATGTTTGTTTCTGCCCTGGGTAAAGACAACCTTAAATCATACTGAGCTGTACCAGAATTAAAGTAATATTTTCCCTCTTCTCTTGACGCTGGGCAAGGACAGCCTCAAGGTGTGAAGATTATTTAGATCTTGTCACCCATCACTTTGGATCTAAGTCACCGGGAAGACAAGCTACGGGAGATGTAGATGGATCGGCAATGAGTAAAGCAGTTCTTACAACTGTGTGGTTTCCTATCTGCTCAAGGATGGGTGGGGAGTAGAAAAGGGGTGGGGAGTAAAAGCCAAAAAAGCTAATATAATCCTGGGTTGTACAAACAGAGGCATAGAATCAAGATCATGTGAAGTATTAGTGCCGATTTACAAAACCCCAGTAAGACTACAACTGGAATACTGCAACCAATTTTGGTCACCATACTACTTAAGAGATGTTGAAACTTTGGAAAAAGTTCAGAGAAGAGCAACTAAGATGATCAAAGGCCTGGAGACTAAACCATACGAAGAATGGCTGCAGGTTTTGGGTCTAAAGAAAAGAAGAATTAGGGGTGACATGATAGCAACAGGGGTGAAATCCAGCAGGTTCTGACAAGTTCTGGAGAACCGGTAGCGGAAATTTTGGGCAGTTCGGGGAACCGGTAGCGGAAATTTTGAGCAGTTCAGAGAACTAGCAAATACCACCTCTGGCTGGCCCCAGAGTGGGGTGGGAATGGAGATGTTGCAGTATCCTTCCCCTGCCACGCCCACCAAGCGACACCATGCCCACCACCCCACACCCACAGAACAGGTAGTAAAAAAAAATTGAATTTCACCACTGGAATATCCAATATTTGAGAGGCTGCCACAAAGAGGAAGGGGTCAAATTATTCTCCAAAGCACCAGAGGGCAGGACAAGAAATAATGGTTGAAAACTAAACAAAGAGAGAAGCAACCTGGAATTCAGGAGAAACTTCCTAACAGTGAGGACAATTAATGGAACAGCTTGCCTTCAGAAATCGTGGGTGCTCCATCACTGGAGGTTTTTAAGAAGAGACTGGACAGCCACTTGTCTGAGATTGTATAGGTTCTCCTGATTGAGCAGAGGGCTGGACTAGAAGACCTCCAAGGTCCCTTCCAGCTCTATTCTATTCTGAATGCAACTCCACATCAGGAGTTAAGGCTTTGTGTCTTAAAGACAGGTTCCTAAAACTCTTTCTCCATCCTTTTTCCCTTTCTTCTCCGTCTTGATGGATGAACCATCTAAAGGACTTGAAAGCTGGTGTGCCGTTTTAGGACATCGGAGTTGATTGAGTCAAAGTCTTTTGTTATGCACACGTAGTCCTTGATTTACAACCATTTTTAAACCTACCGTTTGAAGTTATACAATGGCACTGAAAAAACTGACTTATGACCATTTTTCACACTTACAAC
This sequence comes from Pantherophis guttatus, assembly GCF_029531705.1. The sequence goes on from NW_026844107.1 coordinate 41,296, forward strand.
TGTTACAGCATCCCTGTGGTCACATGATCAAAATTCAGACACTTAGCAAGTGACTCTGGTTGATAATGGTTGCAATGTCTCGGGCTTACTTTTGGCCACTTTTTAACAAGGAAAGTCAATGAGGAAGCCAGATTCACTTATCAACCCTGTTATTAATTTAATAGCTGCAGTGATTCACTTAACAATTGTGGCAGGAAAGATCTTAAAAATGGGAAAAACCCAGTGGTGAAATTCAAAAATTTTCCCTACCAGTTCTGTGGTCATGGCTTGGTGGTCATGGCTTGGTGGTCATATGACCAGGTGGGCATGGCTTGGTGGTCATATGACCAGGTGGGTGTGGCTTGGTGGCCATATAATCAGATGGGCATGGCTTGGTAGTCATGTGACCGGGTGGGCGTGGCTGCATAACTGACTCACACACAATGCAAAAGCAGCTGGACTTCACACAAAATGGCCCCTGCAACAAGCGGAAACCTCAAAGAGTCACAGAGAGCTCAAAAACAAACTATCACACTTTACACAAAAATAACACAAAAGCTGCACAACTCACACACAATGCAAAAGCAGCAAATGCAGCTGGACTTCACACAAAATGGCCCCTGCAACAAGCAGGAACCTCACAGACAATCAGGCACAGCTGATTTTCTCACAGCTGATTGGTAGTAAAAAAAAAGTTCCAACGATCGTGCAGCACAGCTGATTGTCGTACCTTTTAAAGCATTTTTTTTACTACCGGTTTGGGCGAACTGGCCTGAACCGGTAGCATTTCACCCCTGGAAAAACCTCACTTAACTGTCTTGCTTAGTAATGGAAATTTTGGGCTCAATTGTGGTTGTATGTTGAGGACTATCTGTACCACTAAAAATGTGGAACATATAGAGAACTTGCTGCTGATAAAATGTATTTCCCGTCCAAATGTTATATACTATTTACTTGCTGCAGGGGGACAGTGAGAATCACTGATTTCATTGCGATATGCAGTTCCCTTGTGAATATAAAAACTAACGTTACAAAGACGTCAGAAAGCCAAGCTTTTAATTAGGAATGAATTAAATGCCATGAAGCTGCTAATAAAAACTGCTTGAACAAAAAAAAAATAAATGATTAAAATGCATCCGTAGTAATCCATTAATGTTTTACCGTTGCTTTTATTTGAAAACTAGTTGTCAAATCCATTTGAAATATCTGTTAGGTATGCCTTGGAATGAGCCTACATGAAATATTTTCGCATTTCTATTTTTGCCCAGTAGGAATTGTTTTTAAAAAAGATTTTAATGGTAGATGTACAGAGCTCAACAGTATGGTTTCCCTTAGTTTTTGTTACTGCTTAGACTCATCTCCCCATAAGTGTTCATGGGATGCCTGTATTTGTGACAAATACATTCATTTCAACGACAGACTATCTATGGAGATTCTCAGTCATCCAGGTCATGGTTGTCCCAAAGGTGCTTTTTCAAGAGGCAACTGATCACAATTGAGTCCAAAATTTCTGTTGCTAAGTGTTAAGTGAATTTTGCCCCATTTTACGACCTTTCTTGCCACAGTTGTTAAGTGAATCAATGTAGTTGTTATCTTAGTAATACGGTTGTTAAGTGAATCTGGCTTCCCCATTGATTTTCCTTCAGGGTGGGTTCTAAATTTTTTTACTACCAGTTCTGTGGGCATGGCTTATTTTGTGGGCGTGGCTTGATGGTCATGTGACAATTCTTTAGGATTTAACAGAGGTACTGGTCTACCAGGCTTTTAACTGCTTGCAGAGGTGTACCGATCTACCCATTTATTTTTGCAGGCACTGATCTACTTATGTATTTTTGCAGACACTGGTCTACTCATGTATTTTTGCAGGCATTGATCTACTCATGTATTTTTGCAGACACTGGTCTACCCATTTATTTTTGCAGGCACCAGTTTACTCATTTGTTTTCTTTTAACACTGATCAGCTGTAGGGCGGCCCTTTGAAGCCCCCCTGGGAAGAGTTCAAACAGTTTTTTTCCCTCTAGCCATCAGTTGGGACACAGGAGGCAGCAATAGATTGGGGGTGGGGCCAAATAAAAGGTAACAATAACGCGGAGGATAAGTGGGGGAGGTGGGGGGGCCAGAACTGGTTCGGTGACGTCATATCGTCACCGCTACCAGCTCGGCGGAACCGGGCGGAACCGGGAGGAACCCACCACTGCTTTCCTTGTAAGAAGGTCGCAAAAGGGGATCATATGATCCCAGGGCACTGCAACAGTTCAATTAGTGACCATTCAAAGTTGCAATAGCACTGAAAAAGGTGACTTATGACCGTTTTTCACAGTTATGACTTTTGCAGCATTCCCGTAAAATGAGGCAAAATTCACTTAACAAAGGTCTCAAATAACAACAGAAATTTGGGGCTCAAATGTGATCATAAGATGAGGATTATCTGCATAATTCTGCTTGATTTCCTCTCATCACAGGACAAAAAAAATATTATTGTTCCTACAATAGATTTTCAAACTCCTGGATTGCTGTAGATCCGTTTGAGAATGCATATCTTCTTTTAGGCTGATTGAACGATATTGTAAAAATATTCTTCATAATTTCCACTCAACAAGCCTTAAAAACTGAGAATGCAGAACCTTTCAGAAACTAGCTGACCTTTCAAAAAAAGAAAGAAAGAAAGAAAGAAAAGTAAGAAGAATTATATCTTTTTAGTACTTGGGTACTAGAAAACCACCAGGAAATTCTAATTGAAAACAATCTGGATTAACACTTTCCATGTTGTTTCCAACAATAGATTTGTGTCCGTTTGTCATTAGGAGTTGCCTTTACTTTAATATGCATGAGTTTTCGGCCTATTTTCTCTAACATAGATCTTTCTGTAGAAATTTTTCGGATTTGCATAATGCATAATTCTCAAAATATAATTATGCTTTGATTGCATCCTGATAGGGAGTGTGCAAACTAAGAAAATCCGCGAGTATCATCTTATCTGAATGCTACATCTAGTCTCTAGTCAGAGCAATGTTTCTCCATCTTGGCAACTTTAGGATGTGTAGAATTCCCTAGTCAGTATGCGGGCTTTTGAGAGTTCCATCTTGGAAACTGACTGGGGAATTCTGGGAACTGAAGTCCACACATCTTAAAATTGTCAAAGTTGGGACAAACTGACCAGCGGTGAAATACTCGGCTACCAGTTCTGTGAGTCTGCTACCGAGTGCTTTGCATGCATGCACGCCTGAGGCACACCCGTGCAGCGCTAAAAAAGGAACATTTTGAAGCCTTCTAGGTCTGCAAAGGTAAGTAGAACAGCGAGGGGGGGGAAATCCACTGTGCCACGCAATTTAGATTACCTAGAAAACAGGAAATACGATGATTCTAGCTAATATAAATCGCACTTCACAGCTGATCGTTGCCCAGCTGATTGTCGGAAATACCAGTTCGCTTGAACTGATAGCATTTTTTACTACCTGTTCGCTTGAACTGGTAGCATTTCACCCCTGAAACTGACCGTCATTAAATAAATAATTATTCCCTCAGTGAGAAATACAACTGCAGAGACAGAGGTTGGCGGTGAAACTAAATTGTGTTCCCTGAAGCCTTCAGCTACTGTTCCTGTTATAATGGAAATTAAAGTAAAATTAAATTCTTTCCCATCTCTACCTCTATCTCTGACTTTCTCATTTATCTGATATCCCTGCTTTGTTAGAGCTGAGAACATTTTTCTTTTCTCCTGAAAATAATACCAGCTATACTAATATGGTTATCTCCTTGGTACAATTTGGGGAGTGGCTTGACATATAATTAATTTGACTTTCCGTTAATCTGAATATCACTTTGCAGATAGTTCTTGAGATTTTGACTAAAAACCAGTCACTTAGGGATTGTCCAAACTCAAGAGGGACATGAAAAAGAGGTCTTATGATCTATTTTTCCCGCTTCCCTCGGTCAAGAGACCACACAGCGTGGCCACAATTACCACAGTTTGCAGCATCCCACTGTAGGAAGTTAGCACCCACCCCTCTCCTAGGAAAATCAGATATTTTAGGAAATATTAAAAGGGCAGAATATTTCCCCTAAAAGGGAAGTAGAAACTCAACCCCCATCTCTGTTAATGGGCCATTAAGGCCTGGGTCAGTCTATTCTACATAACAAAGATCTATCTCCTTCAGGCAGAGCTATAGTAGGAATTGCCCAAAGCCCTTTCATTACATCATCACCCAGCAAGAGTCAACCAAACTTAACACACAGACAACCTAAAAAGCCTCCTTTTGGCGCGTACTGCGCGTGCGCGGCCAGCAAACCAGTAGCAAACTGGTTCGGATTTCACCACTGCCTCCAAGGTACCTTCCAACTCTGTTATTCTATTCTATTCTATTCTATTCTATTCTATTCTATTCTATTCTATTCTATTCTATTCTATTCTATTCTATTCTATTCTATTCTATATTCCCATTCTCTCTTCTCTTCTCTTCTCTTCTCTTCTCTTCTCTTCTCTTCTCTTCTCTTCTCTTCTCTTCTCTTCTCTTCTCTTCTCTTCTCCTCTTCCTCTTCTCTCCTCTCCTCTCCTCTTCCTCTATGCTATGCTATGCTATGCTATGCTATGCTATGCTATGCTATGCTATGCTATGCTATGCTATGCTATGCTATGCTATTAATAGGCCACAAAAGAAATAATCTCAACACTAGTTAAAGATGTCACAATTCTGCTTGTCAGGTACAGAGGAAGAAACAAGATACAGTTAGTCTTTAACTTCCAACAGTTCATTTAGTGACCATTTGAAGTTACAACAGCACTGAAAAAAGTGACCTTTGAGAATTTTTCACACTTATGACTGTTGCAGCATCCCCATGGTCACCTGACCAAAATTTGAATGCTTGGCAACTGACTCATACTTATGATGGTTGCACTATCCCGAGGGTCGTGTGAGCTCCTTTTGCGACCTTCTCATAAGCAAAGTCAATGGGGAAGCTGGATTCACTTAACAAACATGTTACTAACAGCAACTGCAGTGATTCGCTTAGAAACTGTGGCAAGAAAGGTCGTTAAATGGAGCCAAGCTCTCCATTTACGGCTCTCTCACTTAGCAATTTGGGGTCAATTTTGCTCATAAATCGAGGACTACCTGCACCTCTACAATGGTCTGGTTTGGTTCTGCAACCCAACAAGACAGACGCAGACTTCAGAGGATAATTAGAACTGCAGAAAAAACAATGGCTACCTACCTGCCTTCCATTGAGGACCTGTATACTGCACGAGGCAAAAAGAGGGCTGTGAAAATATGTACAAACCCCTCACATCCTGTTCTGTCGAGTGGCCTTGCAGAAGCTCAAATAGCCCGGCAGTAACAAACACAGGCTAGTGAGATTGAAGATGGCCCTTTAATAAACAGTTCTCTTTCAAAAGTATATCAGTTCAGTAGTTACCAGCAATGTTCCAAAGGTATATCAGTTCAGTAATTACTGGGCAATGTTCCAGAGGTCTTGGCAGATGGCCAGCAGGCTAATGCAGGAATGCAGACTCCTTTTCAAAACTTAAAACTAGCAGTTCTAAACTCCACTGCATCCAAAACGCCAACAAATTGTTCACCACGCCTTTCCGGCCCAGCCACACCCCTTTTATACTTTGTAGGGTATGGCCCTACGTCTCCTGACCACACCTCTTGGGACGTGGCAATAGCTGTTCTCTATGACGTCTCCTACGTCTCTCTCTTGCATCCAATAGGGGCTCCCTCTCCACATTACCAGCCTCTGTTTCCTCCTCAATTTGACTGGGGTCCAGAGGCACGTCAGCAACTGTCAGTTCTTGCTGACTCACCAGTGAAGACGGCCCCTCCGGCACATAGCTCGTGCCAGCTTCCTCCATATCATCCTCCGACTCAGCATGCGAAGATAAATCAGCCTCCGGGGCCGGAGTCACAACACATCCTGGACATAAACTGTTTCAACTCCTACCCTCAAAACGATGCTATAGAGCACTGCACACCAGAACAACTAGACACAAGGACAGTTTTTCCCCGAATGCCATCACTCTGCTAAACAAATAATTCCCTCAACACTGTCAAACTATTCACTAAGTCTGCATTACTTTTAATCTTCTCATCGTTCCTATCACCCATCTCCTCCCACTTATGACTGCATGACTGTAACTTTGTTGCTGGTATCCTTACGATTTATATTGATATTGTTTCCTAGTATGATTTGATTACTTATTTGTACCCTATGACTATCATTAAGTGTTGTACTTTATGATTCTTGACGAATGTATCTTGTCTTCTATGTACACTGAGAGCATATGCACCAAAGGGAAATTCCTTGTGTGTCCAATCACACTTGGCCAATAAAGATTTCTATTCTATTCTATTCTATTCTATTCTATTCTATTCTATTCTATTCTATTCTATTCTATTCTATTCTATTCTATTCTACTCTACTCTACTCTACTCTACTCTACTCTACTCTATTCTATTTTGTATTCTATTTCCAGTGAATATATTGGCTCCGATTCTTATCTACTTTGCAAATGGCACTTGAAATAAAATATTTTATGCGTCATTTTCTAGATGGAGGATGGAACTCCCAAAAAGGGAATGTGACCAGGATCAGAAATGGTTTATTTTATGCAAATTTAAATTAAATTCAACTCAACTCCAATTAATTATCTGGAATTCATACGTTTACTGCCCCATTATGCGTGGAATCACTTGCCTCTATGAAAGCTGAGAAGTACAATTATTCTGAGAAATACAATTTGGTGAGCGTCTCTGGGGGATCATTACGAGTTTGGGTCTTCCAATCTGAAGTTGTGCATTCCTGAGTTATAGAATTTCATTTTTCTTCCTAACAAGTACCTCCTGCAGCCCCTCTCTCTCCTCCATTTTGCCCAGTCTCTTTTCCAAACCTCCCTCAACATTGCAAGGTTCAAAACGTGCTATTCTTGGGCAAATGTACTATATTTTTTGGACTATAAGATTTCGAAGAGGAAAATAAGAAAAAAAATATTTTTTCGCCTCCACACATCCGGTTTTTTGCCCTCCCCGGCCCCCAGGAGCACTCTGCAGGCCTCCCAAACTCTCTGCATTTTTGGGCTGCCATGTTTGGCCTACTAAACCCCCCGACATATCGCATTTTTGCCCTCCCCTGCCCCCAGGAGCACTCTGCAGGCCTCGCAAACTGGGGGTAAAATTCAAAATCGGCCAAAGAGGTTGTAGAAAAAATGGTTTTAAAAGTAAAAAAAAAAAAAAAAGTTGGCCACGCCCACCCAGTCACATTACCCCCCACACACACCAAGCCACGCCCACAGAACCGTTAGTAACAAATTTTACATTTCACCACTGAAGCCAATGGGTGACTTTCATAGAATTATAAGATTGAAAGGGGCCTCAGAGGTGTTCTAGTCCAATCCCTGGACCATGGCAGGAATCCTTATACCAATGGTGGCGTTTCTTTTTGGTACCGAGTGCCCAAACTGGAATGCCGGAACCCTGAAGTGTTCAGATTTCCGGCGCGCGCATGCGGACTGGCCAGCTAGTCTTCACGCGCACAGGAGCGCTGGCACCCCGAAGACCAGTTGCATGTGCACCAGCCACCTGGTTTTCATGTTTCCGGCATGAACATGCGTGCACATGCGTGCCGGCCAGCTGGTCTTTGCTTGTACCAGAGTGCCAAAACCCCAAAGATCAGCTGTATGCACACTGTCCACCTGGTCTTCGGGTTTCCGGTGCTCCAGCTCGCGCGAAGGGCAGCTGGCGACGGCACATGTGCCCACAGAGAGGGCTCTGTGTGCCACCTCTGGCACATATGCCACAGGTTCACCATCACGGCCTTATACCATCCCAGAGACAAATGGTTGTCCAATCTTTTCTTGAGAATCTCCAGCAAAGGAGCACTCACAAGTCCAAGAGGCAAGCTGTTCCACTGACTTTGGGTCATCTGTTCCAGTGGTGAAATGTAAAGTTTGTTACTACTGGTTCTGTGGGCGTGGCTTGGTGTGTGTGTGTGGGGGGGTAATGTGACTGGGTGGGCGTGGCCAACTTTTTTTTTTTTACTTTTAAAAGCATTTGTTAAAAAAATGCTTTTAAAAGCCTCTCATGATCCCAGCTGAGCCGCGCGATCATCAGAATCTTTTTTTTTTAACTTTTAAGAGCATTTTTTCGGCCGAAGAGGTTGTAGAAAAAATACTTTTAAAAGTATAAAAAAAAGCCTCTGATGATCGCGTGGCTGAGCTGGGCATGGGGTGTGGGGGGGCAGGGATTTTTGCTACCGGTTCTCTGAACCACCCGCCGCCATCGCTACCAGATCAAGCGATCCGGTCCAAACCGGGAGCATTTCACCCCTGATTTTTTCCCAGATGAAAGCAACAGTAAGGCAACTCCAAAATTTTGCCATGAAAACCACATGGGATACTTCATATCATTGCCAGCAGTCGGGCCTTGATGTAAAGGCCCAAATATTTATAGGCTGATAACGCAGGATGCTTCATTTGAGATGTTCTTTTTACTTTCATTAATTTTAAGCACAGACTATCCCGTTTATCTCTGCGATCCCCATGGCCCTATTTTACAAAAAATTCATTACTTCAGCGCAGCGATGCTGTGATTTGCTGTTGCTTTTGTCTTCTAAACAAAAGAGATGCTCCCATCCCAAACTTTAAAGAGTGCCTTTAAAAACCGCATGTTGGATAAAAGCATGGATGCTATGCTGTGCTCCATTCAATCTCCATCACTTTTCATGACAAGATTTCACCATCTGAAATCGAGAACTTAATTTTTAATATAAAAAGTTACTCACAAATTGAGAAATCCTGCCAACGTCTGAATTCTAATAAACCTAATAAACTTTTCAACCCTAGAATGTATATTGGGACCAGCGGTGGGTTTCACATTTTGTTACTACTGGTTCGCCACCATGGCAGTGGTGGGTTTCAAATTTGTTTTACTACCGATTCTGTGGGTGTGGCTTAGTGGGTGTGGCATGGCTTGGTGGGCGTGGCTTGGTAGGCGTGGCAGGGGAAGGACACTGTAAAATCTCCATTCCCTCCTGATCACCTGGGACTTGGGAGGCAGAGAACAGATAGGGGCGGGGCCAGTCAGAATTTTTACTACCGGTTCTCCGAACTACTCAAAATTTCTGCTACGAGTTCTCTAGAATTGGTCAGAACCTGCTGAAACCCACTTCAGATGTGCATACATGCTCACTTTGTGCTCGCGCCTGCCTTCCACACATGCACCCAGCCTTCCGTGCATGAGCTTTGCTCATGCGTGTGCCTTCCACGCATGTGCCCAGCCTTAAAAACATGCCTAAATAGGATGGCATGGAACCGGGGCGGGTGGGTGGGCCCAACCTCGATTTCTGCTACCAGTTCGGGGGAACCAGTCTGAACTGGCTGCATACCTCCTCTGATTGGGAACATGTTTAATGGGAGTGGTCATTCCCATTTGTTTTACATGCTGACGAAAATATTTTGTCCTGCTAGCACTTTGTAGCATCCAATGAAGGGGTTACATACAAACCCATTCAGTTCTGAATATACCCTGCAGCGCAAATTCACTCTGAGCAGAAGTATATTTATTAACTTTAGTTAGTTATTTAATTTTTATCTTGCCTTTATTAGTATTTGCAATTAACCCAAGGCAGGAAACATACGTAAAACTCTATGGAGATTCTCAGTCATCTGGGTCATCGTTGTCCCTGAAGTGCTTTTTTCAAGAGGCAACTGAACTTTGGTTTTTCTTCTGAAGACGTTTCGCTTCTCATCCAAGAAGCTTCTTCAGCTCTGGCTGGATGGTGGGGAATGGAAGGAGTGATACTCCTTGCAGACAGCTGGTCGTTTGCATCCTTTTGAAGCACTTGGAGGTTTATCTGTGTCCTCAGGGTCATCTGAGTGGTGCAAATGAGTGTGGAGCCTTCTTGTAACTGCTGAAAGACTGTGTTGTAGACTGGAGATAGATGATGTCATATCCCTCCCTCTCTGTTGAGAGAGGACTGTTCAGTTTTGACATAAATGGCCTTATTGACCCCTCTTTCAAACCAGCGGCCCTCTCTGTCCAAAATGTGGACTTTGCTGCCTTCAAAAGAGTGGCCTTTATACCTAAAACTCCTTCTTCCAATTGAGAGAGAGTAACTGACCAAAAGTCACCCAGACAGCTGTCATGCCTATGGCAGGACTAGAACTCATGGTCTCCTTGTGATTGACCCAAAGTCATTCAGCTTGCTTTGAGGCCTAAGGCAGGATTAGAACTCACAGTCTCCTGGTGACTGGCCCAAAGTCACCCAGCCAGTTTTGATGCTTAAGGCAGGACTAGAACTCACAGTCTCCTGGTGATTGGCCCAAAGTCACTCAGCCAGCCTTCATGCCTAAGGCGGGACTAGAACTCACAGTCTCCTCGTGATTGGCCCAAAGTCACTCCGCCAGCCTTCATGCCTAAGGCCGGACTAGAACTCAGTCTCCTGGTGATTGGCCCAGTCACCCAGCAAGCCTTATGCCTAAGGCGGGACTAGAAGTCACAGTCTCCTGGTGATTGGCCCAAAGTCACCCAGCCAGTTTTGATATTTACGGCAGGACTAGAACTCACAGACTCCTGGTGATTGGCCCAAAGTCACCCAGCCAGCCTTCATGCCTAAGGCCGGACTAGAACTCAGTCTCCTGGTGATTGGCCCAGTCACCCAGCAAGCCTTATGCCTAAGGCGGGACTAGAAGTCACAGTCTCCTGGTGATTGGCCCAAAGTCACCCAGCCAGTTTTGATATTTACGGCAGGACTAGAACTCACAGACTCCTGGTGATTGGCCCAAAGTCACCCAGCCAGCCTTCATGCCTAAGGCGGGACTAGAACTCACAGTCTCCTGGTGATTGGCCCAGTCACCCAGCCGGCTTTCAGGCCTAAAGCAGAACTAGCATTCCCAGTGTCCCGGTTCTAGGCCAGCACCTTAATCACTAGACCAAAGGAATGATGATTGAAGGGGACTCAGTTGGTCTGAATTCTATGTAGGACAAACTGCTGGTGTAAGAAAATGATCAGCAAATGACCGAAGAGACAAGAAACAATCCAGGCAGCAACCACGAGTGCAGAATTAAGAATCCCATTGAATTGCATCTTAATGTTCAGGCTTCACCTGTATTTAGTATCTCTGCATCCCTTTAGCAGGTGCTCATTTCCCTAATTATGAGCTATTCTTCGCCCTCTGGTACAAGATCAACTGAGCAGCCCTTGGCAGACAACAGACACTGGTTTTGTCAGGGAGCGGCTATTTATTACCTGTGTAAAGTACATTAAGTATCAAGTGCCTTGTCTTGATTAATGGTACTAATTACACTAATGTGTCAAAGCGGTTGCAAAAGAGTAAGAGAAGAAGGAACTATTTATTTTTGTTTGTGCTTTCAGTTCAGCAGGGTTATGTTACTTCACCAGCTTCAATTCATCAGTCCTGTTGGCTCCTTGCTTGTCTGCAGCTTCTCGGTTGCGCAATTCATGGGTCAGAATTTCATTTTCAGGGGAGTTTAGACCAGGCGCCTGTCCAACCTTGGCAACTTTTAAGATTTGTGGACTTCAACTCCCAGAATTCCCCAGCCAGCATGGGAAGGTGAAGCCCACAAGTCTTAAAATTGCCAAAGTTGGACACCTCTGGTTTAGACCAGGGCAGTGGTGGGTTTCAAATTTTTTTACTACCGGTTCTGTGGGTGTGGCTTGGTGGGCGTGGCATGACTTGGTGGGCGTGGCTTGGTGGGCGTGGCAGGGGAAGGATACTGTAAATCTCCATTCCCACCCCACTCCAGGGGAAGGATACTGTAAAATCTCCATTCCCTCCCCAATCCAGGGGAAGGTTACTGCACAATCCCCATTTCCTCCTCATCAGCTGGGACTCGGGAGGCAGAGAATAGATGGGGGCGGGGCCAGTCAGAATTTTTACTACCGGTTCTCCGAACTACTCAAAATTTCCGCTACTGGTTCTCCAGAACTGGTCAGAACCTGCTGAAACCCACCTCTGGACCAGGGGTCCCCAACCCCCGAGCTGCTGCTCACTACAGTTTGACTTATGTGAGTGGTGGGCCAAGGTGTGCCCGTATTCATTATTAAATTTGTATCCAGTTTTTGCAATTGGTTATTTTTAACTTTTTAATTAATTGCCAGTCCCTTATATAGAACTGTATTTATACCAGAGGGGGTATTGAGCTGATTCAGACCGGTTCGTGCGAACCGGTAGCAGAGATTGAGGGTGCATCAGCCCCGGTACTATGTCGTTCTATTTAGCCACGTTTTCAAAGGTGGGTGCATGCGCAGAGGTAGGTTTCATATATTTTCATATAAAAATATATGAAACCTACCTCTGATTTATACCATGCTTTTTACCATGCTATATTAAACATAAATAATATACCAAGCTATATTAAACATAGTCTACTTGTAAATCTTAGTGATACCATGGTCTTATATTTCATTTAGCTCTTTTATTTTCAGTTGCTGTTTTGTAATTTATCCAAATTACCTAAATCTCTATTCCTTTTCATCTTTAAAATTTTATACTTACAGTCTTAATGGCATCAACAATTTTATAGTTTGTGCTAGTGATCTAAATTTTAGTCCTTTCTTTGGAGATATAGGTCAGACTGCTATCATAATGGGACAGCTGTCATTTTATTGTTGAATATTGCTTTATGCTGGCTGATGACTGAAATAAAGAGACTTGTTTTGACTATTCATCTGTCTCACAGAGAAATGCTGCAGATGGGTTTGCAATATCTCCATTTTAAGGGCCTTAAATGTATTTCTGGAGCTATCACAGTGAAGGTCTTAGGCAGGGACGCTCAGATCCACATTTGAAGGGCCAATTACACCAATTTATTGCTACTCGTGCCTATGCGCAGGAATATTTTCAACCAATGGTTAGCACTTCCTTGGGATTAACAGAATTCAAGGGAGGTTGGACTTAGTTCCATTGTGACTACATAGGGATTCTAGGCTTATTCCTCTTTTAATTCCATCCCCAGGTTCTGCTACTCCTTCTCCTACAAAAGATGTACATTTGTCAGGCTCCACAATCTAAGAAAGACGAGCAGAGTTGTAATTAGTCTTCTTAATTGTTCCTCATCTAAAGACAGAAAACTTGCCCAATCAAAACAACTTCGGAAAAATATGATAACAAGATTATATATCTGGTCTTGCATATATTAACTGCAACTAGAATTGTATTTGCACAACAATGGAAAAATGGTGAGATTCCGTCCGAGAGGAATGTAATTAAGAAAATATTAGAATGTGCAGAAATGGATAGATTAACGCTCACTGTTAAGGATAAAGAAGAAACTGAATGTTTTTTTGATATGGGATATGTTCTATCAATGGCTAGACAATAGAAACAGAAGTTAGAAATGAGGAGATATAAAAAGAGGAAATGTTAATGTGGAGAGTTGTTAAAAAAGATGATGTTAAGTATTATCATTATTATATTATATTATTAATATTATGGTGATGAATACTACAACAAACATGTGGATTATGATTGTTTAAAAATATCTGTACCCAGATCACACACTGTTTGATGGAAATTGAATGTTATATAAATAAAACAAATAAAACATGGGGGGAAAAAACCCAACTTCTAGGGAGGAGAAGTTGTCCCAATTTCTCCCAACCAAACTGTGGTGGAATCTCCAGCTAGACTGGAAGGAGGGGTGAAGAGGGGCTGAGTTTAGAGTCTTTGCAGTACAATAAGCAACACAGTCTGCTGAGATTCTTGTAACATAGCTGACTAACAATAAAACTACTGTTGAGATTCTTCATGAGTGGCGCTGGTTGCTTTCACTTGACACAAACTATCTAAACTTTACTGTCTCCTCTGGAATGCAGCCTCTCCCTCCTGGGAATCCAGACTACATTCCATCACAGTTTTTCCTACCATGGGGATCAAACAAATGCAGATAGTCCTTGACTTACAACAGTTCATTTAGTGATGGTTTGAAGTTACAATGGAATTGAAAAAAGGGATTTATGATTGTTTTTCACATTTATGACCATTGCGGCATCTCCGTTTGGTCATGTGATCAAAATTCAGATGCTTGGCAACTGACTCATATTTATGACGGTTGCAGTGTCCTGGGATCATGTGATCTCCTTTTGCGACCATCTAATGAGCAAAGTCAATGGGGAAGCCAGATTCACTTAACAACCCTGTTACCAACTTAACAGTGGCAGTGATTCACTTAACAACTGTGGCAAGAAAAGTCGTAAAATGGGGCAAAACTCATTTAACAAATCTCTCAGAAATTTTGGGCTCAATTGTGGTCGTAAATCGAGTTCTACCTGTAAATAATATTAGTAGAGTTAGAAAAGCTGGTTCTATCTTGAGGATTGAGATCGCATAGCCATTTAATATCTTTTTATTTTAAAAAAATTAATCAGTTCAGAGATGCCATTAAGGAAGCCTAAATTACAGTCTCAGGAAAACCTATTGCAAATTATACAAGATGCCAGCAATAATAACTTCAAAAGCAGGAATTCACCTAAGATAAGGAAGATGTGAAAGAAGGAAGTGAGAGAGTTGTAGGTAGTCCTTGACTTACGACCACAATTGAGCCCCAAATTTCCATTACTAAGCAAGTAAATTTTGCCCCATTTTATGACCTTTCTTGCCACAGTTGTTAAGTGAATCAGTGCAGTTGTTAAGTTAGTAACATGGTCGTTAAATGAATCTGGCTTCCCCACTGACTTTGCTTGTTAGAAGGTCTCAGAAGGTGATTACATGACCCTGGGACAGTGCAACCGTCTTAAATATGAGTCAGTTGCCAAGCAGCTGAATTTTGATCACGTGATCATGGGGATGCTGCAACGGTCATAAATGTGAAAAACAGTCGTAAGTCACTTTTTTCAGAGCTGTTTGAGCTAACTTTGATCTGTCACTAAATGAAGGTTGTAAGTCAAGGACTACCTGTAGTTACTTTGTTCATATCTACAGGTAGTCCTCAACGTACGACCACAATTGAGCCCAAAATATATGTCGTTAAGTGAGACATTTGTTAAGTGAGTTTTGCCCCATGTTATGACCTTTCTTGCCACAATTGTTAATTGAATCACTGAAGTTGTTAGGTTAGTAACCCGGTTGTTAAGTGAATCTGGCTTCTCCATTGACTTTGCTTGTCCGAAGGTCGCAAAAGGGGATCGCATGACCCCAGGACACTGCAACCGTCATAATTATGAGCCAGTTGCTAAATCATCCAAATTTTGATCACATGACCATGGGATGCTGCAAAGGTTGTAACTGTGAGAAATGGTCATAAGTTACTTTGTTCAGTACTGTGGTAATTTTGAACGGTCACTAAATGAACTGTTGTAAGTCGAGGATGACCTGTATTCCTCTTTTTCCATGAAGGTCTGCTATGTGCGAAAGAAACATGAAGCTCAGCAAAGAATTCTTATTCTTGATTGCTGATGGGAAATCACTGTCATTTTTGAGGTTTGGGGCAGCTGTGTTGGTGAGCAACAGGTGTAATATATACAAAATGACCCATATGTCTCTTGACAAAGCACAGAGAAGACCACAAGCAAGGAGGGGGCATCTTGACCCTGTAGCTCAGGATTGAAATATGATGTTCTTGGTCTTCCCTAAGTTTGAGGGAAATGAAGAAAAAAGGAGACAGAGTGGCTGGGGGGGGAGGGCAGGGGGGGGGGAGAACCGGTTCGGTGACGTCATTTTGTCACCGCTACCGGCTTGGCCGAACCGGACCAGACCGGGAGGAACCCACCACTGATGTGGGGGGGTGTAGCGTGGCCCCTCCATGGCCCGTTTTTGCTCCCAGGTGGGTGGAGGCCAAGTGCTGCCTGTCAAACCCCCTGGCCATGCCCACCATGGCCACGCCCACCCAGTCGGTCATTAGGGCAGATAACTGGTTGCTAAATTATTTGAATCCCACCACTGATCCAGTCCATACAAGTTTATCAAAAAGTGCTTATCAATCAAACCACTACAGCACAGCCAATACAAGCTATGAAAAAAGATAATCCTGCCATACATCAAAAACATAACTGGAAGCAACCAACAGATTCTTTCAATCCCATAGTATCACTGTAGCACACCAACCAACAAAACAATTTAAATGAACCAAAATTATAGCAATAACAATAGCACTTAGACTTATATACTGCTTCATAGTGCTTTACAGCACTTTCTAAGTGGTTTACAATGTGAGTACATTGCTTCCAACAATATGGGTCCTCATTTTACTGACCTCGGAAGAAGGGAAGGCTGAGTAAATCTCGAGCCGGTCAGGATCAAACTTCAGACTGGGGTCAGAGTTTGCCTGCAATATTGCATTCTAACCACTGTGCGTTCCTCACATTTAAAATTGTTATAGCATCCCCATGATCATCTGATCAAAAGTTGGGCAGTTAGCAACCAGCATGTATTTACAATGGTTGCATCATCCTAGGGTCATGTTACCACCAATAGCCTCCCACCGGCCAGTACGCTCCCATAGAGAGAGGCTCCTCCGGGTGCTGTCGGCCAAACAATGTCGACTGGTGGCCCCTAGGGGGAGAGCCTTCTCTGTGGGGGCACCTACGATCTGGAACGAGCTCCCCCCGGAGATACGGAGGATCCCGGATCTGCGCACCTTCCGTCACGCGCTTAAGACTTTTTTATTTCATCAAGCTGGCCTGGCCTAAATCTTCTCCCCTTTTTAAATGTAAATTTTAATTTGTTTTTAAATTATGGGGTATTTTAAATTTGTTCAGCCAAATTATTTAATTCGTTTTTATTTTATTTTAAATTTTTGTATTTATGTGTTTTATCTTGTGGCTGTTCACCGCTCTGAGTCCTTCGGGAGAAGGGCGGTATAGAAATTTAATAAAATAAATAAATAAATAAAATAAATGTGACACCATTTGCAATCTTCCCAGTTTGCTTCCCACAAGTCAATAGAGGAAGCCAGATTCTCTTAACGACTGTGTGATCCACTCAACTGCAGTGATTTGGTTAACTCCCTTTTTACAACTCTGTAATTACTTAATTTGGGATAGAGTCGGGGTGACTGGATGGAGCTGAGCATTTACTGGCTGGATGCCCTTCCTGATGCCTATGTGAAGTTCACAGCAATTTTTTTTTTCTTTCTGCCCTGGGAGAGAAACCTTGTAAGTGGGAGGCAAGCGTCTTCCCCACTTGGCCACCATGCTGCTCAGTGATTTGCTTAACAACTATGGCAAAAAAAAACACCCCTCATAAAATTGAGAGTGACTCGCTTAGTGACTGAAATCCTGGTTTCAATTTTGGCCTGGTTTCAATTGAGGACGACTTGTATTTTGATTGGTTTGCAGGATTGTTATTTCAATTGGTTTGGGTAGAGAAGGGAGGGGGAGCAAGTCAGCTGGACAGGATAGGCTCCCAGCTTCTTTTTTCAACAGCTGGGAGGATTTTATTAAAAAATGGCAGCTCTCCAACTCACTAGGTCATCGACGACTGTGTGCTGCCAGGATCCAGGGTGAGATAATTGCCCCAGGAAGTGGCTAATTCAGGCACTTAGATCCTCTCTGTACATGTGTCCTTCGTGCAAATCATTTGCACACAGTCAATATGGCCTGAAGGAAAAGCAAAGGCCGGGTTTCACAGATCCAGCCAAGCCGTCCGCAGAGAGAAAGGGCAGCTGCAATGGACATGACATATCTATGTCTCCATCTGTCAGGTCAGCTAAAACCAGCTCGGGATCATCGGCTTAAGATAGAATGGCAGGGAGCGAAGGAGCAATCAGGTTGGAAGGATCCAGCTGAGATTTCCGTCAAAAGCGATGAAAGTTACTGCTAAGATATCTGCAAAAGGAAGAAGGAGAGAGGATTCGGGGTGCGTGTGTGTGTATGTGGGGGGGGCGCACAATAGGGTTTCCTTGCAGAGGTTTGGGGACCCATTCGCCATCCTGTCGAACTGCTTCAGATGCAGTCTCACTTTACGCGAGAGGCTTCACAAACAGGCTTGAGATCTAAGCAGACGCTAGAATGCAACTCAAGGTCATGCCACCGAAACTAAATGCAGGGAAGATTCAGGACCAGCGTTAAACTCTTATTCATTCAGTTCATAGCTGAAGGCGATTGCAACAAAACTGGATAGTTTCTTTTTAAAAGGACTGGACAAATTTATTTACAGGTAGTGCTTGAGTTATGACCACAGTTCAGCCCAAAATGTACGCTGCTAAGTGAAACATGAAATTCAAGGTAGAGAGAAGTAAAAGTCTTACAGTTAGGCAAGAAAAACCTTACGCATATAGACTGGAAGAAACCAGGCTTAATAGCAGTGACTGTGAGAGGGATCTTGGAGTCTTAGTGGACAACCAGCTAAATATGAGCCAGCAGTGTGCGACAGCACCCAAAAAAGGCAATGCAATCCTAAATTGCATTAACAGGGATACAATCAAGATCAAGTGAGATACTAATACCACTCTATAAAGCCTTAGTAAGATCACACCTAGAATCCTGCATCCAGTTTTGGTCACCACACTATAAAAAAGATGTTGAGACTCTAGGAAAAGTGGAGAGAAGAGCAACAAAGATGATCAGGAGACTGGAGGCTAATACATACAATGAACACTTTCAGGAACTGGGCATGTCTAGTCTAGTGAAGAGAAAGACCAGGGGAGACATGATAGCCGTCTTCCAATATTTGTGAGGCTGCCACAGAGAGGAGGAGGTCAAGCTATTTTCCAAAGCACCTGAAGGCCAGACAAGGAATAATGGATGGAAATTGAACAAGGAGAGATTCAACCTGGAAATAAGGAGAAATTTTCTGACAGTGAGAGCAATCAACCAATGGAACAGATGTTGCCTTCAGAAGTTGTGGGAGCTTCATCCCTGGAAGTTTTCAAGAAGAGATTGGACTATTATTTGTCAGAAATGGTGTAGGGTCTCCTGCTTGGGCGGGGCCTACAAGGTCCCTTCCAACTCTCTTAATCTGTTAAGCATTTGTTAAGTGAGTTTTGCTCCATTTTACCACCTTTCTTGCCAGAGTTGCTAAGTGAATCACTGCATTTGTTAAGTTACTAACCCAGTTCTTAAGTGAATCTGGCTTCGCCAATGACTTTGCTTATCAGAAAGTTGGAAAAGGGGATCACATGGACCCCAGGACACTGCAACTGTCATAAATATGAACCAGCTGCCATGCGTCTGAATTTTGATCATGTGATCATGGAGTTGCTGCAGCAGTCGTAAGTGAGAAAATGGTCATAAGTCATTTTTTTTAGTTCCGTTGTAACTTCGAACGATCAGTAAATGAATTGTTATAAGTTGAGGACTATCCACATTGGAGGATTGGAGGTTACCCAAGGTGCTTTTTCCACAAGGCAGCTAGATTTTCTTGGGTTTTTTTCTTTGCAAACATTTTGTTTTTCAACCAAGAACCTTCTTCAGTTCAGAAATTAAAAGAAAACCCCCAGAAAAGTCCAGTTGCCTTTTGGAAAAAGGAGCTTTGGACAGCCATGGCCTGGTTGATAGAGACTCTCCATAGACAGGTCAATTAACACCAGTGGTGGGATTCAGCCGGTTCGGGCCGGTTCTAGTAAACTGGTTGTTACATTGCTGTCTGGCCCCTCCCCTCCCCTCCCTCGCCCCTCTCCCGCCCCTTCCAGGAGTCCCCACATGCCCTGTTTTGGCTCCCAGGTAAGTGCATGGAGGCCTACTAGGCCCAAAATGGGGCCCAAGGGAGCAGCGCCCCTCCGCGGCCCCCTTTTGCTCCCAGGGAGGTACAGATGGCTGAGTCCTGCCTGTTACACTCCCTGGCCACACCCACCATGGCCACGCCCACCCAGCCAGTCATTAGGGCGGAAAACCAGTTGTTAAATTATTTGAATCTCACCACTGATTAATACCCAGGTTTTCATATCTAGTGGCCAAATTCCTTTGGAATTCACAGTCAATGAATTTCAGCAGACATTCCATAAAAGGAGAATTTATTCCTAAGGTCCAGTTCTCATACCATAAACATCTATGAAGTTAGACAATAGTGTTGGGGAATTCAAAAGCATTGTCGGGAGAAGGAAGGAAGGAAGGAAGGAAGGAAGGAAGGAAGGAAGGAAGGAAGGAAGGAAGGAAGGAAGGAAGGAAGGAAGGAAGGAGATATTTAAGGAGGGAAGGAAGCTTATTGATTTGAGTTGGTGGTGAGCTAAAGGAAGATAGTTTTCCAATTTTTGTTGAAAACAAGAATAACACAGCATTGTAGCTACTGTAGCTGTCACTCTCATTTTTCATCAGTGTGCATGAAACTTTACAGAATATAAGATAAGAGCTTCTTGTCCACTGAGGTTATCATCCAAATTTGACCAATTTGACTGAGTCAAACCAAAAGAAGGGCAAAAGAAGAATGATCATAGGAACAATTTACTCTTTAGTTGTTGATGTTTTTTTCCCTCTTCAGCTGTGGATGATGTAGAAATATTGTACATCAACGTTATATCAAAGCTCCATGGAGAAAGTTGATTTTCAGGTGGGATAGGAAGGCAGGCAGGCAGGAAGGCAGGAAAGCAGATAGGAAGGCAGTAAGGTAGGCAGGCAAGCAGGCAGGCAGGCAGGAAGGAAGGAAGGAGACATCATGTAAGTGAAAGACATTTGAGCAGGGATGGGTTCTACTTACCTTTACTACCCGTTCGCATTGGGAGAGCGCGGGAGCGCGCACTTCTGTGCATGCGCAAATCACCTATGATGACATCTGGGTCAGTGGGTGGAGCCTCCCGATGATTTTACTACCGGTTCTTGCGAACTGGCCCAAACCGGGGACAACCCACTACTGCATTTGAGGCATAAGAGGCACCAAGAAGGAATGGATGGAGTGTGTTGAGAGACAGGAGAACCTCTTGGTCATGGAGGGGTGAGGAGGATGAAAGTAGATCACAAACAAGGACGTAATGGCTCCCATCATCTTACTGCTTTAGCTACAATCTGGAAAGAAAGTTTTACAACATGGTTCAGAGCTACAGAACAATATGGAGCTTTACATTTTCAGCTGCGTCATCCTGATCAATCGCTTTTTATTGGTGTTTTAGGAGGCACTCATACTTTTTGTATACCGAATTCCAGACGTAGAAGACACTATTAAATATATCACATCAACTTCCAACTCAATGCTAGTAGCCGAATTAAAGCATATTTGGAAGACAGTTGTCCAACATCTGCTTTGAACCATTCAAAAACTTCCCTCAGTCACTGATTCAAATTTCTAGGTTCTACCATATCTCAAGACTTAAAATGGACACCTAATATCAAAAACATCATCAAAAAAGCACAACTCAGAAAGCTCAAACTGCCCAAGGAGCTGCTGATCCAGTTCTACAGAGGAATTATTGGGTCTGTCATCTGCACCTCTCTAACTGTCTGCAACCCAACAGGACAGACACAGACTTCAGAGCATAATTAGAACCACAGAAAAAACAATTGCTACTAACCTGCCTTCCATTGAGGACCTGTATACTGCACGAGTCCAAAAGAGGGCTGTGAAAATAACTATAGACCTCTTGCATCCTGGACATAAATTGTTTCAACTCCTACCCTCAAAACGACGCTATAGAGCACTGCACACCAGAACAACTAGACACAAGAACAGGTTTTTCCCGAACACCATCACTCTGCTAAACAAATAATTCCCTCAACACTACTAAACTATTCACTAAGTCAGCATTACTATTACTATTAATCTTCCCATCGTTCCTATCACCCATCTCCTCCCACTTATGACTGTATATTGTAACCTTGTTGCTGGTATCCTTATGATTTATATTGACTATTTCCTAATATAACTTGATTGCTTATTTGTACCCTATGACTATCACTAAGTGTTGTACCTTATGATTCTTGACGAATGTATCTTGTCTTTTTATGTACACTGAGAGCATACGCACCAAAGACAAATTCCTTGTGTGTCCAAACATACTTGGCCAATAAAGAATTCTATTCTATTCTATTCTATTCTATTCTATTCTATTCTATTCTATTCTATTCTATTCTATTCTATTCTATTCTATTCTATTCTATTCTATTCTATTCTATTCTCTATTCTCTTCCTCTATTCCATTCCACTCCACTCCACTCCACTCCACTCCACTCCATATTCCATTCCATTCCATTCCATTCCATTCTACTCTACTGTCAAACAAATTTGTGTCTTATTTTCAGCTAGCATGTCTCCATAGTTTAAATTCATTATTCTGTATCCTATACTGGATAATACAGAATAAGTTTGGAATCTCGCCTTTCCCCCTTTCCTAGATCATGCTTATTGTTCTGGTCAAGATAGGTGGCCCTTGATTTACAACAGTTCGTTTAGTGACCATTCAAAGTTACGACGACAGTGAAAAAAGTGACTTATGACCGTTTTTCACAGTTATGACCTTTGCAGCATCCCCATGGTCAAGTGATAAAAAATTCAGACGCTTGGCAACTGACTCGTATTTATGACAGTTGCAGTGTCCTGGGACCATGTCATCTCCTTTTGCAATCTTCTGACAAGCAAAGTCACTGGGGAAGCCAGATTCACTTAATGACCGGGTTCCTAACTTAACAGCTGCGATGATTCACTTAACAACCTGATAAGAAAGGTCTTAAAATGAGGCAAAATCCACTTAACAATGGTCTCACTTAGCAACATAAATGTTGGACTCAATTGTGGTCCTAAGACAAGAATTATCTGTATTTCTTCTGTTTTTTTTTTTTTAATGGTGCTGACTTTGACTTGATCCATTCCAAGATTAAATGATTATTTTTTGTTGCATTAGCTATATTATTTTATTATTATTATTATCTCTTATTATTATTATTATTATTATTATTATTATTATTATTATTATTATTAAATTTGATTTATATGCCGCCCTTCTCCAGAGACTCAGGGCGGCTTACAGTGCGTTAAGCAATAGCCTTCATACTTTTGTATATTTATACAAAGGCAGCTTATTGCCCCCACAAACTGGGTCCTCAATTTACCTACCTTAGAAAAGATGGAAGGCTGAGTCAACCTTGAGCCTGGCGAGATTTGATCTTACTTTAATTGCAGACAGCTGGTGTTAAATTACAGTGCTTAGTCTGTTGAGCTATCCAGGCTCCTATTATGTATTCTAATTATTATATACTTTATTCATTACACACGAAACTCAGCCAACTGAACATTCAAAAATGCATCACCAAATACCATTGACTGGTGCTAATAGTTGATACGGGTTGCTGCCAGCGTCCTAGGTAGCAAACAAGTATCTTCTTAAAATATACGATGTTCCGAGTAGAGCAGTTTTTTGCAGTTCCGCTGGTGTTATTGCAGGAAGCTGCAATTTGTTGATGTATATTATTATTATTATTATTATTATTATTATTATTATTATTATTATTATTATTATTATTATTATTAATTAAAGGGGCCAAAAACCAAAAGACTTGGCTTAAACTCTGTTCTTGTAGGGCAACAGTCTGCATTCTAATGCAACTCTGCAATTCTGCTATGAGAAACTGTTAGTGTTGAGTCATGCATAATGCCAGCATCCATCTAATTAAAATAATTGAACATTTAGAATATTTTTAATTTAAGAAAAACTGTCTGAGGATGCCCTGAAAATGTAACTCTTGTATTGAAGGCACCACTTTGCATATACAGAAAATTTACTATAGTCTTAACAGTCTCTTTTTATCTATTAAAATAAATGTTTAATTGATTTTTATCCCACCTTTATTATTGCTTATAAATAACGGAAGGCAGTGAACATGCCTAATACGCCTTTCTCCTCCTCTTTTCCCCTCAACAACAACCTTGCGAGGTGGGTTGGGATGAAAGAGAATGACTAGCCCAAAGTCACCCAACTGGTTTTCATGACTAAGGTGGAACTAGAACTCACTGTCTCCTGGTAATTGGCTCAAAGTCACCTGTACATGAAAGCTGGCTAGATGACTTTGGGCCAATCAGCATGAGACTCTGAGATCCAATCTTGCTTTAGGCATGAAAGTCAGCTGGGTGACTTTGGGTAAATCACCAGGCGACAGTGAGTTCTAGTCCTGCCTTAGGCATGAATGTTATCTGGGTGGGTTTGAGCCAGAGGTGGGCATCACATACTGTAACAACCAGTTCACCCAGCAACTGGAAATGTGAGCGTGCCCATCCATGCATGTGTGCGACGTCACAAAACATGGCAATTCGCTTGTGTGCACTGTCTACACATGCGTGCAGCATCAAAAAACACAGCAATTCACTCACTTGCGCCTTCCACACATCCATGAGGTGTCAAAAACATAGCGATATAGGACTGGGTTGTGCCCAGGCAGGAGGGCAGGCCCACCCGCAGGTCGTAACTACCGGTTCGCCCAAACTGGTCTGAACCAGCAGTAGCTCACCCTGGTTTGAGCCAATCATCAGAAGATGTTGAGTTCTAGTCCTTGTTGTGACCTAGGCCCAAGTAGTTATTACCAGTACAATCAGTCCTAAACAAACATAATTTATTAGTCCAAATTAATTCCAAAACAAATTCTTCATAAACAGTCCTTTGGCCTTATCACCAACCTTTGTCTTCTTTGGCACCCTGCCAAAGGCTTTTCTTGGCAAAACCTCATGAAATTCAAAAGCAAGAGACACTGACAAGAAACAAATGTAGCAAAGTTGCTTTCCTATAAAGATCCCAAGAGACTTTTCTGCTCTTTTAAGCCTTCTGGGAGGGCCAATCATCTCCTGGCCTTACTCCCGAGTTGTCCTTTTTGCTTTAGCTGCTCTTGCCTTCTGGCAGCTCTTCACATGCATGCACTAGGAACAGGCTCCTCCTGTTCCTTTGCCTCTCTGCTATCCGCCTCTGGAGGCTCTGGAGGCTGCACATCACTCCCAGATGGCCCTGGCCCCATCTCTGCCTCCGACGCAGAGCCCTCGTCCGGGCCTTTCCCAGACTCCAGGATTGGCCCACATTCCTCCCAAACCTCCTCACTGTCCGACTCCGCTGCCAGCTTCGCAGGCTGCTGGCGGACCACAACAGTCCTGCCTTAGATATGAAAGCCGGTTGGCCGACAATTTAATATTTGGTTTTTTGATCATCCTCGCTACCTCTTCTGAACGTGTTCCATTTGTTTGTTTATCTATATTCCACTTTTATTATTTTTATAAACAAACTCAAGATGGCGAACATACATAACACTCCTTCCTCCTCCTATTTTCCCCACAACAACCACCCTGTGAGGTGGGTTGGGCTGAGAGAGAGTGACGGGCCCAAAGCCACCCAGCTGCCTTTCACACCTAAGGTAGAACTAGTCTCCTGGTGATTGTCACTGCAGGACAAGAGTTACACGATTATCAAAGAAATTCAACCGTGAGAAAAGTAAGATTCTACATTTAGGGAATAAAAACAAAATGCACAAGTACAGTATATGTGGTACCTTGCTCGATAGTAGTAACTGTGAGAGGGATCCTAGTGGACAACCATTTAGATATTAGCCAGCCGTGTGCAGCAGCTGCCAAAAAAGCCAACACAGTTCTGTGCTGCATAAACAGAGGGATAGAATCAGGATCACGTGAAGTGTTAATACCACTTTATAATGCCTTGGTAAGGCCATACTGGGAATATTGGATTCAGTTTTGGTGGCCACGATGTAAAAAAAATGTTCAGGCTCTAGAAAGAGTGCAGAGAAGAGCAACAAAGATGATTCCTGGATCTAAAGGGCTGGACTTCATGGCCTCAAGAGACCCTTTCAACTCTATGACTCCATGATCTTTCTCTCCCTTCCCTGACAAAGCCACAACTAGGGGAGGAGCTGCCTCCAGGCTATTTGCGCTCTGTCCACATGATATGGAAGAGGGTTATGGGGTTTTTTTTGCACCTGTTCCTTACAAATTTAAATTTAGCCCGAAGGCTTTGAGAAAACTCTAAGTAAGGAATAGGAAAACATTTAAGGCCTCCCCACAAGGTGCGGGGAAGGCTCTAGTGAGGCAAAATTTGAGGCTATTTCAAAGTTTGCCTTTCAAAGCCGGCTTCTTTAACAGACATTTAAAATATTGTCCTAGCTCTGTGCAAGGGGAAAAAAATAATCATTCTCACCCTTGAAAGAGAATTTGCTTTCCAATTTTACCTCAGGTGAGAATTCCCACAGGTGGAATGTAGCGTTCCTTTAGGTAGAGGTTGCCAAAGTGGGTGAACGTCCATTGACTTTCATTGTACAGGGAGTCCTCAGCTTACGACCACAGTTGAGCCCAACATTTCTGTTGCTAAGGGAGACAGTTGTTAAGTGAATTTGGCCCCGTTTTACGACCTTTCTTGGCACTATTGTTAAGCAAATGGCCGCAGTTGTTCAGTTAGTAACACGGTCGTTAAGCGAATCGGGCTTCCCCCGTTGACTTTGCATGTCAGGAGGTCGCAAAAGGGGATCACAGGACCCCGGGACACTGTAACCATCATAAATATGAGTCAGTTGCCAAGGGTCTGAATTTTGATCACGTGACTGTGGGGATGCTGCAATGATTGTAAGTGTGAAAAACGGTCATAAGTCAATTTTTTCAGTGCCGTTATAACATCGAATGGTCACTAAACGAATGTGTGTAAGTTGAGCACTACCTGTAAACTAAATACATTGTGTGAACTCGTAAATGGGCCCAGCTATATGAATGTAATAGTTCCATCATCTACATATTTGAACCTCTGGAAAACTCTAGAACAGTTTCTCAACCTTGGTAGCTTGAAGATGGGTGGACTTCAACTCCCAGAATCCCCCAGCCAGCACTGCTGGCTGGGGGATTCTGGGAATTGAAGTCCACCCATCTTCAAGCTTCCAAGGTTGAGAAACACTGCTCTAGAAGAACATAATAACTTTAAGGGTTGGTATTTCTTCCTGGTAAAGTTGCTGTAAGGACTATACTAAATCACTGGGTTGTACATTGTGAACAAATTTACACACCCACCCGTTTAAAGATGAGCTGCCCCCACATATCATGCTCCCGAGTGTACATTATTAAAAGCAATTTTGTGTATCAGTGCAAAGAAGGTAAAACAAAAGTTAACAGCCCTAAATTTTATGCATAATTACTATGTAAAATTGCTGATCTCCCCTGGGTGGGAACGTCAATATTAATGGTAATAGCATTTCTAATATGGCACATTTCCAATATTTTGTCCCTAATTAGCATTCAGATCAGGTAACAATGGTTTCAGGCTTGCTATGCCTCTGTTTTCCCTGTCTTGGATCTAGCCAATTTTTAGTTCGAAAGCAAAGAGAGGAAAAATAGGAGTGGGAGAACGGAACACCTACCCTGGATGCGAATGACCTGATACGAAATGATAGATAGATAGATAGATAGATAGATAGATAGATAGATAGATAGATAGATAGATAGATAGATAGGGATGGCTGGATGGGATGTGTGTGTGTGCGTGCGTGTGTGTGTGTGTGTGTGTGTGTGTGTGTGTATTTGTTTTCTTTTCTTTTCGTAGGCCTTTATGTGTATTTCTCTTTAGCCAGGTTCTTCCTATGTAAACCAAGATTTTTCAGGCAGCCAGCAAGCACCCTGCTGCCCACTGGGAGACTAAGGAGACTCCTTAGTCTCCCAATGGGTAGCAGCGTGCTTATCAGTGGTGGATTTCACTTACCTTTGCTACTGGTTCGGAACTGAGAGCACATGTATACATACATACATACATACATACATACAAACAAATATATGTATATGTATATGTATATGTATATGTATATGTATATGTATATGTATATCTATATCTATATCTATATCTATATCTATATCTATATCTATATCTATATCTATATATATCTATAGATATATATAGATATAGATATATATAGATATATATGTATACATAGAATAGAATAGAATAGAATAGAATAGAATAGAATAGAATAGAATAGAATAGAATAGAATTTTTTATTGGCCAAGTGTGATTGGACACACAAGGAATTTGTCTTTGGTGCATATGCTCTCAGTGTACACAAAAGAAAAGATACGTTCATCAAGAATCATAATGTACAACACTTAATGATAGTCATAGGGTACAAATAAGCAATCAGGAATATAACTTGTAAGGATACAAGGAACAAAATTGCAGTCATACAGTTATAAGTGGAAGGAGAGGGTGGTGGGAATGATGAGAAGATTAATAGTAGTGCAGACATATATGTATATACATATATATATATGTATATGTTACAAACTATTCTAAAAATATGAGTTCCAGGTATATATACATACATATGTATATGTATATATATAGAGAGAGAAAGAGTGGGAGGGAGGGAGAGAGAGGGGGAGAGGGAGAATGATAAATGTAGAGATGTAGATAGATAGATAGATAGATAGATAGATAGATAGATAGATAGATAGATAGATAGATAGATAGATGATAGATAGATAGATAGATAGATAGATAGATAGATAGATAGATAGATAGATAGATACAGATAATAGATAGATGGTAGATAGAGAAAGAGAGACAGAGAGAGACAGAGACACACACACACAGAGAGATGATACAGATAGAGAAACAGATTAACTGATAGACGGACATTGAATTGCCTTAATGAAATGATGCTAATATTTTAAAATTGGCCTTCTGAAGAATCTGGTAGGTGTGTCAGTTGTGTGCTAATTGTTAAGGAAGCAAAATTGGAGGCAGCAGTTTACATCAGAGAAATTATAAGACGAGTGATATGTTGGTCTATGGCTTTTTTTAAAAAAATCAAAATCAGAGGAGTCTAGTAGCACCTTTTCTGACTAATTTTATTAAACGGGTAGAAGCTTTCATGAATTACACTTCACTTCTTCTCCCTCTCCGTCCCCATCTCCCTTCCTCCTCCTCCCCTTCCTCTCCCCCCTCCTTCCCTCCTCCTCCTTCCCATTTTCCTCCTCGTCCTTCCTCTGCCCCTTCCCCTTCCCCTTCCCCAGGAGTGATATGAAAAACTCCTTCACTCCATTCTGAGTCTGGACCAGTTGCTGTCCTCCTTCAATTGTTCAGACTCTTCCGACTCTTCATGAGGCGATGGATGCCATTCACCAGAACTGTCTGTCAGCAATTGTCAGGTCTCATCCGATTCCAGGCAGTGCTTCAACTTGGAAGATGAGGCTCCTTTACTTTGAAATAAGATGACTCACATTGGTCCTTCCACTTTGCTCCACACTTGTGCAGAAGCTCTATTAGCATCTGGACCGAAGCAGGTGGCCATCCTGTCTCCACTTCAAGAGAGAAGGCTCCTTTCATTTGGCATCTCATTTCAAAGACCACTTCCACCGAAGACTGTCAGATCAAAACGCCACTTCAGAGCTTTGTCCAGCTGTACAGAGGAGCCAGTAATCCAGAGAAGTGGTGTGTTCTCTTCATTGTCCGTGGTCAGGCATAAACCATCCAGCCAACTCTTGGATACATGGCTTTGAATTCCTCCATTGAGAACTGGGTTGACCCTTCCAGCTCTAGGATTCTATGATCTTCTATCTGTTGCCCTGTTGAGCCGAGGTGGCGCAGTGGTTAGAGTGCTGTACTGCAGCTACTTCAGCTGACTGCTAGTTCAGCAGATCAGCGGATCAAATCTCACCGGCTCAAGGTTGACTCAGCCTTTCATCCTTCCGAGGTGGGTAAAATGAGGACCCAGATTGTTTGGGGCAATACGCTAATTAGTATACTGTTGATTGTTGTAAGCTGCCCAGAGTCCTCGGAGAGTGGGCGGCATAGAAATATGATTAATAAAATAAAAATAAATAAATAAAAAGAAACAAATCTGGCCAATTATTTAAGTTTAAATTAGCCAAGATTCTGAAGCCAAGGAGGTATGATAAATACTGCCAAGCACTGAGAGGAAACCAGTGTTAAGGGCGCCAGAAGTTGTCATTCTCAGCATGTCCTGGTTTTAACTGGAACAAAATCTTGTCTGAAGTTTTTTGGGGAAGTGATGGCCTAGTGGTTAAGATACTAGACTTGTCAACTGGAAGGTTGGCATTTTGAAACCAAAATATTGCGGGTCAGGTAGGCTACCAATTCTTGCCCCAGTTCTTGTCAACCTAGCCATTTGAAAGCATGCAAATGCAAGTAGGTAAATAGGTACCACTTTGGTGGGAAGGTGACAGCATTCTCTGCACCTTGGCATGTAATCATGCCGGCCACATGCTCATGGAAGCATCAATGCTGGCCCCCTTGGCTATGAAACAAAGATGAGCATCGCCCTCCAAGAATCGGACACAATCGGACAGGAGAAAACTTTATCTTTACCTGCTGATCAGTTTGGACAACGCATAGCTAAAGGACCAGGGGCTTGTTTAATAATAAAACAACCTGATGTATTTCTAAAGAGCCGCACTGGCACAGTGGTTAGAGTGCAGTATTGCAGGCTACTTCTGCTGATCACCAGCTGAATCTCAGCTTTCCATTATTTCGAGGTGGGTAAAATGAGGACCCAGATTGTTGGGGGCAATAGGCTGATTCTGTAAACTGCTTAGAGAGGGCTGGAAAGCACCGTGAAGCGGTATATAAGTCTAAGTGCTACTGCTATTGCTAAAGCATCAGAATGTGAATTGACACAATGGTGTCCGTGCTTTTTCCACCTATACATTTCCTTTTTTTTTTTTTAATCACACTCTTAACATTGTGTGTACTTTCAGCATTCCTAACCCCCGGTTCACAAGATTTTAGTGTTCCTTCACAAAAATTCACAAGTTTGGTGCAAATCTCTGAAATCCTCAAAAATTCAATAAACTTGTAAAGATCTCAACCATTTGATCCAAAGATCAGAGAAAAGTAAAGTTCTACACTTAGGCAAGAAAAACCAAACATACACATATAGACTGGGTGAAACCAGGCTTAATGGCAGTGACTCTGAGAGGGATCCTGGAGTCTTAGTGGACAACCAGCTAAATACGAGCCAGCAGTGTGCGGCAGCACCCAAAAAAGGCAATGCAATCCTAAATTGCATTAACAGAGGGATACAATCAAGATCAAGTGAGGAACTAATACCACTCTATAAAGCCTTAGTAAGACCACACCTAGAGTACTGCATCCAGTTTTGGTCACTGCACTATGAAAAAGAAGTTGAGACTCTAGAAAGAGTGCAGAGAAGAGCAACCAAGATGATTAGGGGACTGGAGGTTAAAACAAATGATGAACAGTTGCAGGAACTGTGCATGGCTAGTCTAGTGAAAGAAGGACCAGGAGCAGTGGTGGGTTCCTCCCAGTTTGGCCCGGTTCTCCTGATCCAGTAGCGGTGACAAT
This sequence comes from Pantherophis guttatus, assembly GCF_029531705.1. Next base: position 72,436 of record NW_026844107.1, read on the forward strand.
ATGACGTCACTGAACTGGTTCTGCCCCCCTGCCCCCCCGCGCCCCCCCACCCCCATGTTATTCTTACCTTTTAATTGGCCCCACCCCCAATCTATTGCTGCCTCTTGAGTCCCAGCTGATGGCTAGAGTGAAAAAAACTGTTTAAACTCTTGCCGTGGGACTTCAAAGGGCTGCCCTACAGCTGATCAGTGTTAAAAGAAAACAAATGAGTAGACCAGTGCCTGCAAAAATACATGAGTAGATCAGTGCCTGCAAAAATAAATGGGTAGATCAGTACAGCTCTGCAAGAGTTAAAAGCCTGGTAGATCAGTACCTCTGCTAAATCCTAAAGAATTGTCACATGACCATCAAGCCATGCCACAAAATAAGCCACGCCCACAGAACCGGTAGTAAAAAAATTTAGAACCCACCCCTGACCAAGGGAGACGTGATAGCAGTCTTCCAACATTTGAGGGGCTGCCACAGAGGAGGAGGTCAAGCTATTTTCCAAAGCACCTGAAGGCCAGACAAGGAATAATGGATGGAAATTGATCAAGGAGAGATTCAACCTGGGAATAAGGAGAAATTTTCTGGCAGTGAGAACAATCAACCAGTGGAACAGAAGTTGCCTTCAGAAATTGTGGGAGCTTCACCGTTGGAAGCTTTGAAGAAGAGACTGGACTGCCTTCTGTCAGAAATGGTAGAGGGTCTCCTGCTTGGGCAGGAGGGTTGGACTAGATGACCTACAAGGTCCCTTCCAACTCTGTTAATCTGTAAAGTTTTCCCAGCTGAATTTTGAAAGACCATGGGAATGTTGCAATGGTCATAAGTGTGAAAAATGGTCATAATTCACTTTTTTCAGTGCCGTTGTACCTTCGAATGGTCACTAAATGAACTGTTGTAAGTCAAGGACTACCTAAACCTGTATGGTGATGTTTTGCCAAAATCAACCCACCACCCTGAAGCATTTGAGGAGGTTCTACTTTTTCCTTAATGAAAAACAGATCAGGAAGGATTGTGTGCAAGAGAAGAGGGGGTGGGGAAGGGGCGCTGCAGTGTCATCGCATTTTGCAGCCGGCAAGCAAATTTCAAATAAAAAGACTTTTGAAAATATCGCCTTCATTCAAAACTCCAATAAAAACTATCCATCCATTAATTCCAATTAATGACACGACAGTGTTTCTGCTAATGTTGGTAGTAATTCTTGGCTAATGGATGATTTTTTTGAACAGAGCTTTCCAGAATTAATTTACGGCTTTGACGTAGGTGGAACCAAGCACAAGGATGGAAGGCTGAGTCAACCTTGAGCTCCAAAGTGATCGAACTCCAGGCTGTGGGCAGAGTTAGCCTGCAGTACTCCATTCTAACCACTATGCCAACAGGGCTCTTATCATATAAAGCAGCCTTTCCCAATCTAGTAACCTTCAGATGTCCTGGATCTGGGTTTACTCGCAGGGCCTTTTTGAGGCTGGTAAGCTCGAGCTCGAGTAGGTAAGCTAGAGCATGATCTACCCCTTCTGGATTCAGGGGTCGGCAACCCGCGGCTCTGGAGCTGCATGTGGCTCTTTCATCCCTCTGCTGCGGCTCCCTGTCGCCAGTCAACTCCACAATTGTTAGGGCTTTCGGTTAGGACAGGTAGAGGAAAAAGGATGCCGCTCTAGGAGGAGACTCTATGGTGGGGGAACCAGATTTCCAGTTGGCTCCAGAATTGAATGGGGGGCTTCCAGTTAGGACCTTTGTGGCTCTTTGAGTGTTTAAGGTTGCCGACCACTGTTCTAGTCCAACCCTCTGCTCAGGCAGGAAACCCTATACCAGTGATGGCGAACCTTTTCGCCATCGTGTGCCAGAATGGGGGGAGAAGATCGTGTATGCCCCCGCCCCCGCACATGCGTGTGCAACGCCCCCTGCTCCCCCTCCCCTATGCTCCTGGCATGCAATGGCCTGTTTTTCTCTCTCTCCAAGCTCCAGAGCCTTTCTAGGAGCTTCGGGAGGGTGAAAATGGCCTTCCTCACCCCGCCATAGTCCCTCCAAAGGCAGGAAATGGGCTGTTTGTCAACTTCTGGTCCAAATGGCCCATTTCTTGCCTCTGGAGGGCCTCCAGGGGTGGGGGAAGGCCATTTTCACCCTCCCCAAGCTCCTGGAAAAGCTCTGGAGCCTGAGGAGAGAGAAGAAAAATGGGCCTTCCCCACCCACCCCGAGACCCTCCAGAGGCAGGAAATAGGCTGCTTCCTTACTTCCAGTGGGCCCAGAAGGCCCTAAAATCAGCTGGCCGGTGCATGCATGCATGCTGGAGCTGAGTTTGCATGCCCTCTGATATGGCTATGTGTGCCATCACGGCCCTATACCATTTCAGACAAATGGTTGTCCAATTTCTTGTTAAAATTTTCCAGTGTTGGAGAATTCACAACTTCTGGAGCCAAGTCATTCCACTGGTTAATTGTTCTAACTATCAGGAAGTTTCTCCTTAATTCCAGGTTGCTTCTCTCCTTCATTAGTTTCCATCCATTGCTTCTTGTCCTGCCTTCAGGTGCTTTCGAGAATAGGTTGACCCCTCCTCTTTTTTCGTGGCAGTCCCTGAAATATTGGAAGACTTCTATCCTTTCGCCCCTAGCCCTTCTTTTCACTAGATTCCCTGGTCCTCGTTGATTACTCCTGATTTATTTAAACCTGCTATCTACCTAGACAGAAAAGTCTTTTGAAGCCACGTGTATCAGGAAAGACCTGGTGTGAATCAGCTCTTTTTTTTCCCAAGCAAGTGGACAGTTGAGGTTGACTTCCAGTCAAGTAGCACAAGCCCGGGATGTGTTTCATCCTTCCAGCTGACAGCCCGAGACGGTTAAAGTCAACACAAATCGTTTTCCAGATCACACAGTCTCCTAACCTGTCATTTTCTAAATGGCTTTATTATAGGCTTTGCTGAGCCCTTCAAGAGGCCGTAAGAGCTATTCTCTTTCCTCTTTCTCCCCGTAAATCGGGGAAACAGATTGCCTGCCAACAGTGAAATTCTGCAAAGGAGACAAATGCTTGGCAGGAGGAAAGGAGAATGACGTGGGCTTTTGTATGAATGCAGGTAGTCCTCGACTTACAACCACAACTTTATTTACCGCATTTTTCAGAGTATAAGAAACACTTTTTTCCCCGTTAAAAGCCCCCACCCTTTGGCCTCTGCCTCCCAACAATTTGCCTCCTTGCAGCAAACAGCAAACAGCCCGTTTCAGCTTCAGCATAGCCTGTTTAGCACAAGCAGCTGATTGTCAGTTGGATTGGCCTCCTGACCATCAGCTGTTTCGTGGGCTTTTGTATGAATGCAGGTAGTCCTCGACTTACAACCACAACTTTATTTACCGCATTTTTCAGAGTATAAGAAACACTTTTTTCCCCTTTAAAAGAGGGTGAAAATTTGGGTGTGTCTTATACACCCACCCACCAGCCCCCACCCTTTGGCTTCTGCCTCCCAACAATTTGCCTCCTTGCAGCAAACAGCAAACAGCCCGTTTCAGCTTCAGCACAGCCTGTTTAGCACAAGCAGCTGATTGTCAGTTGGATCGGCCTCCTGACTATCAGCTGTTTCAGGCTGCAGGGATTGCTATTGCCTATTGCCGAGCACCCCATTTGCTGCAAGGAGGCAAATTGCTGGGAGGCAGAGGCAGATTTTTTTTCTTGTGCTAATCAGACTGTGCTGACAATGAAACTGAAACAGGCTGTTTGCTGTTTGCTGCAAGGAGGCAAATTGCTGGGAGGCAGATTTTTTTTCTTGTTTTCCTCCCCCAAAAAAGTAGGTGCGCTTTATAGTCCAGAGTGTCTTACACTCCAAAAAATATGGTATTTATTATGTCATGGTTATGTAGGGTATTATTGGAGGTGGTGACCCTTTGAGAGCTTTTATGCAATGAAATTTCATTTTAATGTGTGCCGATTAGTGTGCATTCAAAGTGACAATCAAGTTATTCTTATTCTTATAACGGAGTCCAAAATTTCTATGGATAAGTGAGGCAGTTGTTATGTGAATTTTGCCTCGTTTTATGATCTTTCTTGCCATGGTTGTTAAGTGAATCGCTCCAGTTGTTCAGTTAGTAACATGTTTGTAAAGTGGATCTGGATTCCCAAAGTCATTTGCTTGTCAGAAGGTTACAAATGAAATCAGATGGCCCAGGGACACTGCAACTATGATAAATATGAGCCAGTGATCGTGAGTGGGAAAAAATGTTCATATATCGCTTTTTTCAGTGCCGTTGTAACTTCAAACGGTCACTAAATGTACTGTTGTAACTCCAGGACTACCTGTATACCGGTGGTGAAATGCTACCGGTTCGCTCCGATTCGGGCGAACCAGTAGTAAAAAAAAAGCTACCGGTTAGTCTGAACTAGTATTTCCGATGATCAGCTGTGCCGCGGTTTATATTTAGCGAAGCTAAATCGCGCGGCACAGCTGTTCCTCCCTTGCTGTTCTACTTACCTAGTGAAGTCTTCTTTTTCCACGTGAAGCGCCATGTTTGGTGGTCACTGAGCATGTGCAGGCAGCAAACGGGTGGCGATCTGTGGAAGATTTCAAAGGGCTACATTTTCCTCTTGGTTACCCAAAATGAATCTTCAGTATGGAGGGTTTTTTTTAGAAAGCTACCTGGAGGGCCCAAGGATGCTTTTCCAAGAGGCAACTGGACTTTCTGGTTTTTCTTTGAAGATGTTTCGCTTCTCATCCAAGAAACAGAGCTGAAGAAGCTTCTTGGATGAGAAGCGAAACGTCTTCAAAGAAAAAGAGCCTTGGTAGTACAGGGGTTTAAGGCACCCTGTTATTAAGCTGGTTATTAAGACCAGCTGCCTGCAATTACTGCAGGGTTCGAATCTCGCCAAGGCTCAAGGTTGACTCAGCCTTCCATCCTTTCTAAGGTAGGTAAATTGAGGACCCAGTTGTGGGGGCAATAAGCTGACTTTGTATAAATATACAAAAGGATGAAGGCTATTGCTGAGCACATTGTAAGCCGCCCTGAGTCTTCGGAGAAGGGCGGCATATAAATCAAATTAAAAAAAACAAAAAAACAAAACCAGAAAGTCCAGTTGCCTCTTGGAAAAGCACCTTTGGGACAACCATGACCTGGATGACTAATAATCTCCATAGACTACCTGGAAAAATTACCAACTAATTCCAAGAAAGTTGATATGGCATGAAAGAGTGCAAAGAAGAGCAATAAAAATGATAAGGGGATTGGAAACCGAACCTTATGATGAAGGTTCGGTTCATGAGTTGCTTAACGCATTGTAAGCCGCCTGTCAGACTGCGATGTTATCTCAAAATTAAATGAATTTCCAAACTGCCAATCTTTAAGGAAATCTTTCTTTAATTGAGCTCAGCCACCGGATCATGACTCCGCGCAGACAAGACTGACCTTTTGCCTCCCAATCCCTCCCTTTCCGATCCCCAAATCTCTGCTTCTCATTGGCTGTCTTCCAAGTCATTCTTCAGACTTCTTCTCCTCGTCATTTCCCAGGAATGTGCCCCCTCCCCTCATTTCCACGACAACCGGGCTTCAAAGGGATTTAGCAGGCAAAAGTTTCAGAGTTTATCTTTCGCATGTCCTCTGCTCTCTCTATGCCAGCGTTGCAACGCTGACATCCGGCCCCTCTCCCTTCATTCTCCCAGCGGGGCCTGCGTGAAATAAATAACAAGTTTAGTACCTCCGGAGGTGCTAAAGTACTGAGTCTCCGGAGAAGGGCGGCATATAAATCAAATTTTAAAAAAAATTAAAAATAAAAAAAAAAAGGTTCTAGATATGTACTGTCTGATGAAGAGAAGGGCCACGGGTGATGTGATAAGTTTTCTTCTAGTACTTGATGGCTATCATAGAGAAGAAGGGTCAACTTATTCTCCAAAGTACCTGAGGACAGGACAAGAAGTAACAGGTGGAAGATCGTTAAAGAGAGATCCAATCTAGAATTTAGGAGAAATTTCGTGACTGTGAAAACAATTAATCAATGGAATGCCTTGCCTTCAGAAGTTGTGGGTGCTCCATCACTCAAGGCTTTCAAGAAGAGTCCGGACAGCTATTTATCTGGAATGGTTTAGGGTCTTCTGCTTGAATAGAGGGTTGGACTAGAAGACCTCTAAGGTCCCTTCCAACTCGGTTATTTCATGTTCTAAACCTGGCTGTCTACCTACTTCAGGAAACACCAGATGTTGGTTACTGGCTTGTAAAGTCTATCCTTGATGAAGGTGAGATCAAGCTTCGCCAACCAAGGATCAAGCCTTGCCAAGTTAGTCATAGGCAGTGGTGGGATTCTACTGGTTCGGACCGGTTCGGGTGAACCGGTAGCTCCGACGATCACCGGTTCATCCCGATGATCAGATGGGCCCACCCACCCACCTGCATTATTTTCCTACCTTTATCTCCTCAGCTGATTCGTGCGGCAGAGCCGATTGCTGCACGAATCAGCTGTGTTACTCCTCTGAAGAAACCCGGAAGTGAAGATTTCTTCAAACTGTGCACACGCACACAGCGAAGTGCGTGATCACCGAACCGGTTGTTAAACTGGGAGGATCCCACCACTGGTCATAGAGTTATAAGCTGTACAGTCTCAAATGGAAGTGTTCTGCCCCAGCTACGGACCCCAAAGAACGCAGCACACGCAAAGTCCGTACAAACCTTAGTTTACTAATTAAGGACTACTAATGAGTTTGTCTTAGTAGTTGTTCGAACACAAGTACAGTTTAAATCCGTCTTTTCTGAACAAGGGCTGTTAATTTAACTTCATTAACAGCTGACAAGAATCCAAAGAATAATAACTCAATTCTGAAGCACAGTATTTCAGATAACCGTAATCTTACTGTGGTTGGCAGAATGCCCAGAAGCAATTTGCAGGAAAACTGACAAGAAAGAAGCAAGAGCTGATCAGACGTTTCTGGAATCAAGACGCAAAGGAATATGAACGAAGTTGTTTCCTGCAAATTGCCTCAGTCGTTGTCTTTCCTTAAATAGGCTAGGGGAGTGGCCAGTTATCCCCAAGCCTTACTCTCGAGGAGACCTCCTCCTGAGGAGCCATTCCTGCCTTTTGGCAGCTCTGCGCGCCCATGTATTGAGAAGAGGCTCCTCCTCTTCTTCCTCTTCACTTATGGGAGCTTCTGGAGGTTCTGAAGGCCCTGGCTGAATCCCCGCCTTTGGCACCACATCTTCTCCAGCCTCCTCATTGTCTGACTCGAGTGCCAGCTGCACAGGCTGCTGGCGCAGCACCACACCAGCCTCCTCGCTGTCAGAATCAGCTACTAGCTGCACAGGGCGCGTACTGGCCACAACAGTGAGGGGGTGGGGTCCTTGATGCTCTCAGAGCTTGGTTTGCACTGATGATTTTACCTAGTTTGGGTAATAAAACGTCTGCAAGAAAAGCAACCAAGCTCAGAGAGCACCAAGGACCCCTCATTTCAACCCTGAGCTACAGATATTCTCCTTTATCGATTCTCAGGTGGCTTCAGGCCCAGAATTATGGTAAGTTGAAGTTCCAGTATCCTACAAAATTCAAATTATACAGTTTTTCACTTTTAGGGTGGGGGAGCTGCAAGTCAACATTTGGCCAAACGTTGTGCATCGAACTAGCTCCAGGAATTATGCCAACAAAGCATGAATTAGACTCTTTTGTAATTAATACTAATTTTGATTATGAGTTGCTTAAAATAAGTGATGGATGTCAGGCATTAAATTATTGTAATCTTAATAAATGTGCAGTGCCTGGTGGTTTCTTTTTCTTTCTTTCTTTCTTTCTTTCTTTTTTTTGAACCTTGCTTGCACACTCTGCATATAGCAGCAATATTTCCATTTTTCACCTCCGAGTGTGTGTTATTAAAATTAATAGTACGAGATCAACTATTTGACAAGTACACTTCAGAATCACTGGAACTGTACTGATGCTTGGAAAAATCAATCAGTCAAAAGAGAGAGAGAGAGAGAGATCTTAGAAGATTTTTTTTTCCTTTCCAAGATGATATTTCCTTTTAATTAAGGTAGAATCTAACAAAAACACTTTATAAAGGAGGTTCCCTACCTTTGAAGTCAATGGGATTTAGCATTGTGGTGGTCAACTCCGAATCTAAACAGGGTGGAATGCAGGGGTGAAATGCTCCTGGTTCGGACTGGATCGCCCAATCTGGAGGCGGGTGGTTCGGAGAACCGGTAGCAAAAATTCCTTCCCCCACCCCATTGCCCAGCTGAGCCGCGCAATCATCAGAGGCTTTTTAAAAAAAATTTAAAAGCATTTTTTCTACAACCTCTTTCGCCAAAAAAATGCTTTTAAAAGTAAAAAAAAAGCCTCTGATGATCACGCTGATGATCGCGCGGCTCATCTGGGATCATCAGAGGCTTAAAAAAAAAAAAAAGAAAGAAAACCTCTGCCAATCAGGTAGCTCAGCTGGGATCGTCAGAGGTTTTAAAAGCATATTTTTTTTTATTTTTTTAAAATTTGATTTATATGCCGCCCTTCTCCGAAGACTCAGGGCGGCTTACAATGTGCTCAGCAATAGCCTTCATCCTTTTGTATATTTATACAAAGTCAGCTTATTGCCCCCACAACTGGGTCCTCAATTTACCTACCTTAGAAAGGATGGAAGGCTGAGTCAACCTTGAGCCTGGGGAGATTCGAACCCTGCAGTAATTGCAGGCAGCTGGTCTTAATAACCAGCTTAATAACAGGGTGCCTTAAACCTCTGTACTACCAAGGCTCTTTTATATTTTTTATATTTTTTACATCCTCTTCAGCCGAAAAATAGTTTTAAAAGTTAAAAAAAAAAAAGTTGGCCATGCCCACTCAGTCATATTACCCCCCCCCCCCCAACCACGGCCACAGAACTGATAGTAACAAATTTTACATTTCACCACTGGTGGAATGACTGAGAAAAGGGAGAATCAGTGTTCGGACACATAAAAGGGAACCATGGGGATAGTTAGTTTGCAACTCTTTCCCATTGCTGCAGAACCAGAAATGATGTTGCAATTGCCTGAAGTTCTTTTAAAATCCAGGAAAAGCTCCTGATGCCGAGATCTGTACAGGTGGTTCTCGACTTAAAACCATTGGTTTAACAACCATTGATGCAGGACATGACCAGGCTGAAGGAAGGAAGGGTCAAATGCGTCATCAGTCACGAGTCCCTTTGTGCCCACAAGTGATGTAAGTGCAGCCTCAGGGATCATAAGCAAGGCAATTGGAATAATAAAGATGTTCCAGAAGCTTCCCAAAACTGGTGTTTTGATTAAGGGTTACACTAGCAGAGTTGGAAGGGACCTTGGAGGTCTCTATGGTGGGGGAACTGGACTTCCGGTCAGCAGAGAAAAAAGGAAACCATGCTAGGAGGAAACTCTATGGTGGGGGAACTGAACTTCCAGTTGGCTCCAGAATTGAATGGGGAGCTTCCGGTTAGGACCTTTGTGGCTCTTTGTATGTTTAAGGTTGCTGACCATTGTTCTAGTCCAAAGCCATGCTCAGGCAGGAAACCCTTTCAGACAAAAGGTTGTCCAATCTCTTCTTAAAAATTTCCAGTGTTGGAGTATCCACAACTTCTAGAGCCGTGATGATGAACCTATCCCACTCGTCCCTTCTAGAATTTGTGGATACTCCAACACTGGAAATTGGTGTGCATGCACGTGCCAGGAAGATGATCTTCCGGTTTCCGGCACATGGATCCGCACCGGCCTGCTGGTCTTCGCACACGCATGTGTGCCAGAAATTGGAAGACCAGGTGGACGGTGTGCATGCATGAGCTGGAAACCGGAAGATCATCTTCCCGGCATGCACATGTGCACTGGCCAGTTGCTCTTCCAGTTTCCGGCACATGCGCACACACACGCGCGCCCATTTCAGCACTCGGTGCTGAAAAGGTTCGCCAACACTGTTCTAGAGGCAAGCCGTTCCACTGACTAATTGTCCTGTCAGAAATTTCTCTTTAGTTCTAAGTTGCTTCTCTCCTTGATTAGTTTCCACCCATTATCTTGCCCTCAGGTGCTGTTGTGGTCCGCCAGCAGCCTGCGGAGCTGGCAGCGGAGTCGGACAGTGATGAGGCTGAGGAAGAACATGAGCCAATCCTGGAGGCTGGGGAAGGCCCGGATGAGGGCTCTGCATCAGAGGCAGAGATAGGGCCAGGGCCATCGGGGAGTGAGGTGAGGACTCCAGAGCCTCCAGAGACTGATAGGAGTGAGGCAGAGGAACAGGAGGAGCTTGTTCCTAATTCATGCATGAGAAGAGCAGCTCAAGCAAAGAGGACAACTCGGGAGTAGGGCCAAGAGATGATTGGCCCCTCCCATAAGGCTTAAAACAGACCAGCAACGGCGTTTGGGCTTTGCTGGAAAACAACGTTGGTAGCTTTGTCTTCTTCTTCATCTACGTCTTGTATTTATTTTTGTACCTGGGACTTCTGAACGTTTGCCAAGAAAGGCCTTTGGCAGTTTGCCTAATTGGACCAAGGCAGGGGTGGGTTCTAAATTTTTTTACTACCGCTTCTGTGGACGTGGCTTATTTTGTGGGCGTGGCTTGATGGTCATGTGACAATTATTTAGGATTTAGCAGAGGTCCTGATCTACCAGGCTTTTAACTGCTTGCAGAGCTGTACCGATCTACCCATTTATTTTTGCAGGCACTGATCTACTCATGTATTTTTGCAGGCACTGGTTTACTCATTTGTTTTCTTTTAACACTGATCAGCTGTAGGGTGTCCCTTTGAAGCCCCATGGCAAGAGTTTAAATAGTTTTTTCCCCTCTAGCCATCAGCTGGGACTCAGGAGGCAGCAATAGATTGGGAGTGGGGCGAAATAAAAGGTAAGAATAACCCGGGGGGTGGGGGTGGGTGGGGGCGGGGGGGGGCAGAACCAGTTCGGTGAGGTCATATCATCACCGCTACCGGCTCGGGAGAACCGAGCCGAACCGGGAGGAACCCACCACTGGACCAAGGTTTGCAATAGGATTGAGGAATTTGTGTTGGGAGGAATTTGCTTTAATTTAGTTGAACGATGCTGGGAAAGAAGTAATTCTCCGCTGTTCGAATAAAGTTTGTTTGTTTTTTCACGGACTGATTTTCTTACTACTTACTTGGGCCTGGGTCACAACAGGTACTTTGAAGAATAGGTTGTCCCCCTCTTCTTTGTGGCAGCCCCTCCAATATTGGAAGTCTGCTATCATGTCTCCCCTAGTCCTTCTTTTCGTAAAACTAGACATACCCAATTCCTGTGGCGGTTCTTAATACGTTTTAGCCTCCAGCCCTCCAATCACCTTTGTTGCTCTTCTCTGCACTCTTTCTGGAGTCTCCACATCTTTTTTACATCGTGGAGATCAAAACTGGATGCATTATTCCAAGTGTGGTCTTACAAAGGAAAACCTTTCTGATTTTCTTTATTCAGGGAAAGTGATTGAGAAAATATATTTGGGAGTCTCCTTTGACTTAATGTTTGAGATCTGATGTTATTTCTTTGCTAAAATGCAAAAAGGAGAGATGTCCTGGTTCAAGGTCAGGAGGTAAGATTCCTGTGTCACTGTAGAATTTTAGGCCCAGTAAATTTTCCCGCCAGCTGAATTCTGACAGTCTATTGTAAACATTGCTAAAACCTGCACCCATCATCTCTTTTCCAACAATACTGGTCACAAGTCAGATATAACACATGATTTTCTCAACCGGTTTTCATTCTCTGGAAGAAGCACAGCATTCAGAACGTTACATAAAAATAATATTTTCTGTGTGTGATGAATATGCATGAATGCACACTCACAGGCACTTATATTAATTTGATATCAAAGAAAAGCAGAGAAATAGATCAACACCTGGGTACAGAAAGACTTTTTTTTTTAAAAAAAAATTGCTTTATTTTATTTCAAGATGAATGCATCTGTCAGGAGCAAGAAACTGGGAGCCAGCATAAAGTTTAAAAAACACTCTGAGTTTATTCCATGCTATCTGTACACAAGTATATGATCGGTTAATGGCCATTGCAAATTGGCACCTGATAAGAATCTATGGACTTCAAGAAAGGCTGGACTTGAGTCTTTTTTAGAGCAGTGGTGGGTTCTTCCTGGTTCGTCCCAGTTCAGGCCAACCGGTAGTGGCAGCGGCGGGAGGCTCCACCATTGCCCAGATGTCATTAAAAATGATCTGCGCAGAAGCACCGTGTGCTCGCAAAGCAAGCAAGCGCACCCACGTGGTACACATAGCGAACCGGTAATGCTGGATTTTGAAACCCACTACTGTTTTAGAGGTGTAGGGACTCCAGACTAATGATACATTTGGCCCTGCCTTCAGGCTCAGCCTGGTCATCTCCTACAATGTCCCCTTTTTCTGATCCACTGAAAAATGTTTGAGGATGTTTGTGCAGCCTTCCTCCCTCCCTCCCTCCCTCCCTCCCTCCCTCCCTTCCTTCCTTCCTTCCTTCCTTCCTTCCTTCCTTCCTTCCTCATCTCACTATGCAGAGTGACTCTGGGCAGCTTACAATGTCATAAAAGCATATATATAAAAGCATTAAAATTAACAATAGTTAAGTAAAGGTTAATTAAACCGAGAGCACGGATGGTACGGAAGTGGTCTTTTGTCTCTCATTAGTTTCCTAGCTTTTTTGGTGTCTCTTTTCAATGGTGTGTAAATGTGGTTTATCTCTATGTGTTCGTTGATAGCTGATTGGTCTGAATGCCAATCTTCCAGAAAGTCCCCAACATTTTTGGATTTGGCTTGGTTTCTGATGCTCACATTCCCAGTTGAAACTACGGTTGAGTCTGTTCATGTCTTGTGAGATCAAGGTGTTTTCATTGTGTCTTCTGAGTGCTAATTGGTGTTTATGGATTTGCTCTGCTAGTCTTCTGAAACAATCAACAACATCTTCAAAGGAAAAAAAAATCACAGGGGAAGAAGAAAAAAAACAACATACTACCATTCCCGGGCATTCTCATTAGCAGAGGAAACAACAGCAAATTAGAAATGTATGTCTATCAAAAGACACACACACACATACACACACACACACACAAACCGAGTGTTCCCCTACCAAAGTAGCAATCCAACCTCCCATAAGAGGAGCTGTGTAAGAACATATGCATTTTACATCAAAAATACTAGAGAATTCCTATAAGCTTGGACAGTCAGACAACTCAGCCATCAAAAGACTCATAGAGATAAATGAAATTTGCACATCATTCAAAAGGGTTAGTATTTATTTATTTATTTATTTAGATTTCTATTGCGGCCTATTCTCCCATGGCGACTCAACGTTGAGTGACTCAACAGTGAGATAGACGACCTATGCATTTAATAAATAAATATACATACTCTTGTATTGCAGTGAGTCTTGGACCCTCTACGAACGGCAGAGCGAAAGTTGAACACCTTTCATATGCGCTGTCTCCGTTGTATCCTTGGCATTACCTGGCATGACAAAGGTCCAAATAGCGCAGTCTTGGAACGTGCTGGAATTTCTAGCATGTATACACTATTGAAACAGCGACGTCTACGCTGGTTGGGGCATGTCGTGAGAATGTCTGATGGTCAGATTCCGAAAGATCTCCTGTATGGAGAACTAGTGCAGGGAAAGCATCTTAGAGGGAGACCACAGCTGCGATATAAGGATATCTGCAAGAGGGATCTAAAGGCCCTGGGAATGGATATTAATGACTGGGAAACCTTGACCTCCGATCGTTCAGCTTGGAGGCTAAAGACGCAGCATGGCCTTCTCCAATTCGAAGAGAAACTTGTTCGGCAGGCCGAGGCAAAGAGGCAGTCCCGGAACCAGCGAAATCTGGGGGCTGGGCAGGGGACAGAATGTATCTGCCCTCAGTGTGGAAGGGATTGCCACTCTTGAATTGGCCTTTTTAATCACACTAGATGCTGTTTTAGGACCTCTTTCCAGAGCACGATACCATAGTCTTTTGAGACTGAAGGTTGCCAATGATTTTTAAAAAAAAAAAAAATAGCAGAGCATGGGAAGGAACCTGCTCTCCTGATTCTAAACACCAGCGAGGTATCTGAGATAAGCAAAATTACGATAAACCGAGATGCACTTAGCTACTTCCGTCATGTCGGAACGAACATCCGGCACTAAGCGGACAGTCAAAGGGGCCTGAACATCTCTTTACGATTATCCTTCCATCAAGATTACTGGGGGAAGGTTGAGTGTCAAGGGAGTTGTTAAGTACCAAAAAGATTTTATGAGCGTGAAATCTGTACCCAGTAATTCATTTGTAAGATGTAATATTAGGCCGTCATGCCGAGATGTGATGGCTCTTGCTGTCAGGCTTCCGAAGTCTCCTCTCTAAATATAGGCCTCACTAGGCTTCTCTCACAGGGAATTTAATGAAATGGCTTCGAGAAACGGACTCCCACCAGGTGTTGTTTTCCAGGAAAAGAGATGTGAATTCAACAATTTCACAAGTCATTAAAGCTATTCAGAAGCAAAATACAAATACAAAAATGAAAGGACGGGGACTCTGGGTACACTCGATCGAGCTATATCTTCATGGCTGGCTCAGGAATTCTAGGAGTTGAAGTCCACAAGTCATAAAAGGGCCATAGTTGCCCACCCCTGGATTAAGACATGGCCCTCAGGATATGATAGGATTAGCCCTCTATCCATCTCACCACATGGCACCTGGGAAGATTACATCACCCAGAAAGGCTCAACCAAGCTCAGGACTCAAAAACACAGCCTATAGAGTTGCCCCTGCATGGCCCCATGGGAGTCTGACAACCAATCAGAATACAAGCTCAAATTCAAAAGCCCAGAGAGGTTATAAAACTCAGGCACTCTCAGCATCTCTTCCCTTTTTTTTCTTCACCCAACATCATCAAGGCATGTGATCCTGTCCATCATTAAAAACCATCATTCCAAGCAACCACCATGTTTCCAGTGTCCTTTTCCCCACTTGGAACTGAACCCAGATGGACATTTCTTCTTCAACTTCCAGAATTCCCCCAGCCAGCCATGCTGATGCATTTTTTTCTACTCTGCCCTTTGACTTTCAAACCAATGACATTGATACTCAGGAAGACTTGAAAAAAATGAAGGTCTAAATTAGCCCTGGAGTCCATATATATATATGGCCATTAGGAGGTGTTATGGATTCTTCTCTGATGAGGATTCAGGAGATGGGGGTGAACAGAGGGGGTCAGCCTATATAACCTTGGAGTGTAAACTTGCAGAGCTATAGGACTATTTCTATCTGATCAGGCTCTGTAAAGATTAACGTGCATTGATTCTAAAATAAACAATTAAGACACAGAGAGAAGGTAAGCTGGACTTTCAGGGTCAAAAAGCCGAATAGATTTCCTCCCCGCCATCCCACTGTTTTAAATCTACAGCAAATTCTTCCCGAAATTTAGCAAAGGTGTAAGGAAGGGCGATGTGGGTGAAATTCAATCAATCAATCAATCAAAATAAAGCAGAATAAAGCTGTGAGGGACCTTGGAGGTCTTCTAGTCTCACCCCCTGCTTAAGAGAGGGGTGTCTTTTCATTGAGGTCCACATCAAGGTTGTGTTTGACCTGGGGGGGGGGATGGCCAGGGTGGGCGTGGCCAGCTCAACGTCACTCATGTCGGGGCCGCCTATGGTGGCCTGAATGCTCTGCCAGAGAAAATGGGCTCCTGAGCTCCGTTTTCACCTGCGACTGCCTCTTGCAACCCTCTGACAGTGAAAACAGAGCTCAGGAGGGCCACCCGTGGCCCTTGTGAGCTCCGTTTTCGCTGGCAGAGGCACCGTGGGTTGGTCCTTTGCTGTTTCCAGGGTGACCCCACAGGCCAGATCTAAGCATCCCACGGGCCGAATCCGGCTCCTGGGCCTTGAGTTTGACACCCCTGCCTTAAAACAAGTGGCTGTCCAGTCTCTTCTTAAAAACCTCCAGTGATGAAGCACCTACAATTTCTGAAGGCAAGCCTTTCCACTGATTCATTGTCCTGACTGTTAGGAAGTTTCTCCTCAATTCCAGGTTGCTTCTCTCCTTGATTAGTTTCCATCCATTGTTTCTTGTCCGGCCTTCTGGTGCTTTGGAAAATAAGTTGACCCCTTTTCTTTCTAGCAGCCCCTCAAATGCTGGAAGACTGCTGTCAGGTCACACCTAGTTCTTATTTTCTCTGGATTCTGTTGTTGTTGTTGTTAGTCACGAAGTCATGTCCGACCCATCACGACCCCATGGACAACGTTCCTCCAGGCCTTCCTGTCCTCTACCATCCCCCGGAGTCCATTTAAGCTCACGCTTACTACTTCAGTGACTCCATCCATCTCATTCTCTGCTGTCCCCTTCTTCTTTTGCCCTCAATCGTTCCCAGCAATAGGCTCTTCTCCAGTGAGTCCTTCCTTCTCATTAGTATTTGAGTTTCATCTTCAGGATCTGGCCTTCTAAAGAGCAGTCAGGGTTGATCTCCTCTAGGACTGACTGGTTTGATCACCTTGCAGTCCAAGGGACTTGCAGGAGTCTTCTCCAGCACCAGAGTTCAAAGGCCTCAATTCTTTGGCGCTCTGCCTCTGGACTAACCATACCCAATTCTCACAACCGTTCTTCATATGTTTTAGTCTCCAGGCCACTTCCTACTTCTTCCCACTTCCATTTCTTTTCAATTCCCCAGTGAGGGCTCCTAAACAGGAATGGGTTCTACTTACAGTTCGCAACGGGATTGTGCATGCACATGGGCAGATCGCCGATGGTGTCATTTGGGGCGATGGGCGGGGCCTCCTGCCAGTTTTACTACCAGTTCTTGCGAACCGGTCCAAACCAGGGGCAACCCACCACTGCTCCTAAAACTTGCACAGAGAGCAAACAGATTGATGGAAAACATCTCCTAACCTTCAGAGGAATCTCCTGACTTTCAAGTTTAAATACCTCTCCAAGTAAACACCATCAGAGCCTCGGTTGCTGCTGCAGTATATTCTAATCCTGTAAGCATCTCTCGCTGTTGCCCAGGATATCCCTGCAAAACGCTTCTATGGAAAAGTACATTTATTAAAGTCCTAATGGAATTAGACTACTCTCACCAAGAAGCCAGATGGTGGCTTTTCCCCCACCTTCTTTTTCTTTTTTAAATTTTTTTTTAAAAAAGAAGGTTATTAGTTAATGCAATCTGGTGTTTTAAAAGTTTTGAGGAGAAATTAAAAGTGGGGCTTGTTAATTTTTTTTTAATATAAAGAAATAGCTTTTTAACACCCTGGTCTTCATTTTTTCCCCTCTCTTTCCCTTCCTGTGGAAAGTTTTGGTTTATTTACTGATTGGATTTTCGGCCCTTTTTTTTTAATCCACCGACAGTTACTCAAGGCGGCAATGGGCAAAATAAAAACCGTGATTATAACTCGATAAAAACATAATTAAAATACAATTAAACTCATAACACTAAAAAACAAAAGAAATGTTCCCGATTTGTTTATTTAATGTAATTATATCAAGCGTGAGATGCCCAAGGCCATTAGGTTAAGAGCAATTTCCACTGGAAGCCAATAATAGGGCTCGACTCTCCCCTTCCTCACTCCCACAACAAATCAAGTTATTCCAGTTTTTTGGTTCCTGAAACGATTCTTCCAGATTCTGGCTGCACATGCTTGTGCAGCAGCTGCCAAAAAAGCCAACACAGTGCTGGGCTGCATAAACAGAGGGATAGAATCAAGATCACGTGAAGTGTTAATACCACTTTATAATGCCTTGGTAAGGCCACACGTGGAATACTGCATCTAATTTTGGTTGCCACAGTGTAAGAAAGATGTGGAGTCTCTAGAAAGAGTGCAGAGAAGAGCAACAAAGATGATTAGGGGACTAGTCACTGGAGGCTAAAACATATGAAGAATGGTTGCAGGAACTGGGTATGTATAATTTAATGAAAACATAATTAAAGGGGAGACATCATAGCAGTCTTCCAATATCTCAGGGGTTGCCACAAGGAAGAGGGAGTCAAGCTATTCTCCAAAGCACCTGAGGGCAGGACAAGAGCAATGGGTGGAAACTAATCAAGGAGAGAAGCAACTTAGAACTAAGGAGGAATTTCCTGACAGTGAGAACAATTGATCAGTGGAACAACTTGCCTCCAGAAGTTGTGAATGCTCCAACACTGGAAATTTTTAAGGAGAGATTGGATAACCATTTGTCTGAAGTGGTGTAGGGTTTCCTGCCTAAGCAAGGCGTTAGACTAGAAGACCTCCAAGGTCCCTTCCAACTCTGTTATTCTATTCTATTCTATTCTATTCTATTCTATTCTATTCTATTCTATTCTATTCTATTCTATTCTATTCTTTTTTTTTTTTTAAATACTTTATTGAATTTTCCAATTTTTAAAAAGACAATGTACAATCACAATCTTGATCCGAGGTGCAATGTTTACACATTTCATAGATCAAACATTAAATGAATTCCATCCATAGCTATACAATATGCAGTTCTATACAATTCTCTACATTTCTATACAATTAAGTCCATTTCGGGTGTCTAACAAATCGTAGCCTATTATCATATTTTTATCCTATTCTTTAACCAGTTATACCAAATTCCCCATACTTCGTAGTACTTAAAATTCTCTTCATTTTTTAGCTCGCTCGTCAATTTGGCCATCTCTGCGCACTCTAGAATTTTATTTATTAATGTTTCTTCAGAGGGGGTAGAGTTGGATTTCCAGAGTTTCGCAAAGGCTAATCTAGCCGCAGTAATAATTTGAATTGCCAGTTGGGTTTTATTGTTGTCGAGGCCATCTTCAATCATACCTAAGAGGAAGGATTCCGGGGCCAGGGCTATCTCTTGTCCCATTATTTCCGAGAGCCAGAGTCGAATCTTTAACCAAAACTTTTTGGTCTCAGGGCAAGTCCACCACAGATGGTAAAAGGTGCCGACCGTCTTTCCACATTTCCAACATAAAGCAGAAGAATTTGGAAATATTTTGGCCAGCCTGTCCGGGGCTAGGTACCACCTATGCAGCATTTTGTAGTGATTTTCCCTGAATGTTACCGATTTCGTTATTTTGAGATTTCTGTTCCAAGCTATCTCCCAGTCATTGAAATTAAGGCCATATCCTAAATTTTTCTCCCAAATGCTTAGCTGATTTTTAGCTATCTTCTCGGCTCTATCCTCATCTAATATAAAGTTATAGATTTTCGATAGCATTTTCTTATCTGGTCCCCAAATAATTTTGTCAAAATATCCATATTTCATTTCAATACCACATTTATCTCTATCTTCTTGAAATCTAGACTTAATCTGAAGATATTTCCACCAATCTAGAATAAACCCCTGGTCCCTCAGTACTTCCAAGGGTTTGAGCTTCCCTTCTTCATCCAAGATATCCTTATATGTGCCCATTTTATAGTTCTCTCTTCTATTTGGGGCCACTAGAGCATCCATAATCGACAACCAGCTAGGAACCTTGGTATATATCTTCTGTCTAATTTCCAGCCACGTATGAATCAATGTCTCTCTAATTTTATGTTTATGGAAATGAGTTTTCTTCCTATCCTTTATATCCCAGAGGTAAGCGTGCCATCCTTCAAGGAGATCGTGTCCTTCTAGTGTTAAGATTCTACCTTCTTGTAATTTGATCCACTCCTTTATCCAAATTATTTTTGCCGCCTTTTGATATAATTCCCAGTCAGGGAGCCCGAACCCTCCCAAATTTCTTTTCCCTTGAAGTGTCTTGAGAGAAATCCTCGATTTCTTACCCTCCCACAGAAAATTCCTGATATGTTTATTCAGATCCAAAAAAAATTTTTTATCTAGTGATATCGGTATATTTTGAAATAGAAATAGAAATTTCGGTAAAATATTCATTTTGATCGCCGCAATTTTACCAGTCAGGGACAATTTAAGCCTCCTCCACCTATCAAGATCTTGATTAGTTTTCTGCAATAACGGGATATAGTTATCATCTTTTAATGAAGAGAGTCTCGCCGTAATCCATATTCCCAGATATTTTATCTTCTTGACTACCTGGAGGCCTAATAAATCTTCTAATTCTTTCGTTTGTAGGTTTGTCATATTTTTCACAATTATTTTGGTTTTGTTCTTATTAAGTTTAAAGCCCGCGACTTCTCCATAATTCTGAACTTCCTGCATTAATTTTAAGCTGGTATCTAATGGGTCTTCTATTATGAAGGCAACGTCGTCCGCAAAAGCCTGTGTTTTAAATATTTCCTTCCTAATCTTCAAGCCTTTGATATTTTCATTAGTTCTAATCCTTCTAAGTAAGACCTCTAATGCTAGAATGTAAAGTAAGGGGGATAGGGGACATCCCTGCCTAACTCCTCTTTGGATCTGAAATGTCTGGGTTCTGCCTCCGTTAACTAATATATTTGCCCTCTGATTTTGGTAAATATTCTCTATCATCCTCCTAAAGTTAGTCCCGAATCCCATTAGATCTATTTGGTTTATCATGAAGGTCCAATTCAGGTTGTCGAATGCCTTTTGGGCATCGACAAACATTAAAGCCATCTGTTTTCCAGGGTGTTGTTCATAATATTCAAAAGTATTTAGGACTGTTCTCAGATTGTCTCTAATCTGTCTCCCTGGGAGAAAACCATTTTGATCCTTATGTATCCATCGGTTTAAAATTTTCTTGAATCTCTCCGCTATTATAGTCATAAATAATTTGTAATCTGCGTTAAGCAGTGAGATAGGTCTATAGTTGGAGATCTGCTTCGGGTCGGCACCTTCTTTCAGAATGATCGTCAGGTACGCTTCCCTCCAGGAGTCTGGGATTGTTATACCAGCAATAACATCATTTAAAATTTCTAACAATTCCAATTTCAGAGCATCATCAAATTTTTGATATAATTCTCCGGGGAGACCATCAGGGCCTGGGGTTTTGTTCTTCTTTATTTTGGATAAGGCGGTTCTTATCTCCCCTATGGTGATCTTTTCATTTAACATTTCCTTTTCTTCTTCCGGAATTTGAGGAAGGTTGGCTTCCAACAAATACTGTTCTACCTTGTTTAACTCAATTCCTTCATTTTTGTAAAGACATTCATAAAATTTTCTTATGCTTTCTAATTTGTCTTCTTCCTTCGTCAACAGGATGCCCTGTGGGTCTTCTAAAGCTAGTATTTGGTTTTTTTCCTTCTCTTTTTTTAATTTATATGCGAGCCATCTCCCCGACTTGTTAGCGTTCTCGAAACAATAATGCTTAGATCTTCTTATTTTTTGAGCTATCTCCTCCTGGTCCAATAGATTCAGTCTATGTCTCATCATCAACCACTGTTGTTTCGTCGCCTCATCTCCCGGTCGTTGCTGTAATTCAGCCTCAGTTTGTAATAATTTTTGAGTAAGTTCTTCTCTACTCTTTCTTTTTTCCTTATTTTTAAAGGCAGTATATGAGATGGCTACTCCTCTGACATAGGCCTTCATAGTGTCCCACACAATTTCTTTGGCTGTCCCTCGATTTCCATTTTCTAAGAAGAAGCGTTTGATTTCTTCATTCAATTTGAGTGTGAACTCTTTTTCATTTAGGAGATTGGTCCTTAAGCTCCATCTCTGTTGTATTTTCTTCGTATCATGAGACCATCTAATTTCGAGGAGCTTATGATCTGCCCAAGTATTGATGTCCATGTTAACTTTCTTAATTTCTAATGCCAATTTTCTAGTAACCCAAACCATATCGATTCTGGACCAGGAGTTCTGTGGGATGGAGTAAAATGTATATTGTCTGTCCTGGGGGTGTAAGGTACGCCACATGTCAATTAAATTTATCTCATCCACCAAATCAAAAAAAAACTTTGGTAAGGGAGATCTTTTATTCTTTTTGGTTATATCGCACTTATAATCAAGCTTTGGATCTACAATTCCATTAAAGTCCCCTAGCATACATATTTCAAGATGTGCCCAATTTGCCAACTGTTCCTGCAGTTTCCTATAAAATTTCCCTTGTTTTTTATTCGGTGCATAAACCCCTACTAATAGCAGTCTAGAGTTACCTCTCATTATTTCAACTATGAGTATTCTCCCTTTTTCATCTTTATATTTACATTCTGCCATTATTCCTTTCTTAACATAGATAGCAACCCCCCTTTTCCTTTTCTCAGCTAGTGAGGAAAATACTTTACCAAATTTACAGTAATTTAAATATTCAGCTTCATCTTTTTTTATATGGACCTCTTGGATGCAGATAATATCGGGATTTTGTTTCACCAATTTCAACAATATTATCCTTCTTTTTTTGTAATCGTTTAATCCATTCACATTTACCGATATGATCTTGGTATCGTTCATTCCTGAAATTAGTTTCTAGTCTCTTGTTCTTATTTACCTTTTAAAGTTACTGCTCTCACTGGTCTTGATTTTTTCCCTCTTTCCTCAGTATCCTCCTTTTTCTTCTCCTCTTCTATGTCTTCCCTAGTAATTTGCTCTTGGGATATCTCTTCTTCCGTATTTACTATCTCGTTATCCTCCTTACTGGTTTGTTCCTCCTCTCCTCCCCTTAGTTGTTCTAAAAAGTCTTGGGCATCACTTAGACAATCAATTCTTATTTTCCTCCCTTGCCAGGAAATTTGCAGTCCTTCTGGCAAAAGCCACCTAAAAATTATATTTCTCCTGTTTAGATGATTTGTCAAAAACCTATAGTTTCTCCTCCTTTCCCTCACTCTTCTCGGAATTTGTTTCAGAATATTAATTTCTTTTCCCCCATAGGTAATTTTTTCCTCCCGAGCTATGTTATACAGGATATCCCTAACTTTTTTTCTAGCAAAGCGCACATGGACCTCTCTGGGGAGTCTGTTTCTTCTTACGTAATTTGTCTGGACCCTGTACACCTCATCAATCTCACGAATTATTTCCTGCTTGTCTTGCTGCAGAGTTTCTGCAATCAACTCCGCTATCTTGTCACCTAAATCCTCATCTTTATCTTCCAGGATGTTCTGGAAACGCAAGAAAAACGAGGCCTTGTCCATCTCAAGTTGGATCAGCGCGTCTTCCGTTTCTTTGTTTTGTGCCGACAAAGTTTGGTCTACTGTGTCCAGTTTTTTCTCGTTTTTTTCAATTCTTTGTTCTGCTTTTAAAATTCTATTTTTGTTACTAGCAATAGCAGTTTGAATCTCATTCATTTTAAAATCAAGAGCATGGATGTCTGATTTTAATTCGGAGTGACTATTCAAAAGTTTTTCTTGCATCGCAAGCATTGTTTCTTGGATTGACTGGAGGGATGTTTGTACCGTTTGCAGTGTAGGAGTTGTAGGGGGTTTGTCTAGTTTCTGGAGACCTTCTACTGATTTCTGGGTGGCTGGGGAAGACATCGCTAGGGTAGGTATAGATGTCGCTTTTTTAGCAGTTTTTGCAATTGTGGAGGTCAGACTTGCCATTTCTTTCAGAACCAATTTTTGATCTCTTATTATCTCCTCTATCTTTCTCCAAATTCTCATCCAGTGGCACTTGCCACGTTTTCTCTGAGGAGCTTTCTTAGACCTTTATTTCGCTCCTTTATTGGTCCTCTCTACACTCTCAATAAGTTCCAGTTAATACTAGGTTCTAAATTTCCAAAATACTGTAGCGGGCTACTATAAAGTTTCCAGCAATTAACAATCACTAATTATATAATTATATAGTTCTCCTCCAAATAGGTAGACAAAATATCGATACAAATCAATTAATCACTTAATAAAATCTAAATTCAATCTTAGAAAAGGGTAAGTAATATATATAAATTGTTATAGGCTAGCAATACAAGTAATTATTTTAAGTTAATAAATTCTAATTTCAGTTCCTAATGGGTAGTATTGATATAGATAAATACAGATAGATATTCTAAATTGTATAAGTTGACCACAATGAGTTAATGAACTAATAAATTCTAAGTTCAGATCTTAATAAAGGTTGGATATAAATAGATATAATAGATATAAATAAGTATAAATAGGTATAAATAAATTACAATAAATATAAGTAGATATAAAATCCTGTATAATAATTTAATTAGTAAGATGCAAATCCAACCCTTTTTTCTCTTAACTAGTAATAATTATAGAAATCTAAATTCTCATATATAATCAACCTTTTTTTTTTGTATATATCTATAAAATGGCTTAAGAGATCTAATTAATATTAATTATAAAATTATAAAGTTAGAGAGGAAAACAGAGTTCACTTATTAATATCACATATACTCAAGAGAAAGGTAGGAAAGATATAAACATATAAATATATGGGTATAAGTATATTGTTTTATAGTGTTTATAGTATTTACGGAATTTTAGAGTACAAATAGGAAATCTTCAATTTCCCACTTTGCTGGGCTCCAACCAAACTCGATGGTAATAGTCTCTGCCAGAGCGTCTTCTTGTTCAACCGCTGCTGTTCCACTCTTCCGATTCAATGGAAGCACTTCCTGTTTGCTAAAAGCCTCAAACAGCTAATCACTGTATTTCTTCTGCTTTCTTCCACTCAATCCCAGTACCAAAAGCCAGCCACACCAATAGTCTTTCCTTTTTCTTTTACTTTCTCACCACACCACACTCTCCAAAGCTCCTTGCAGACGCAATCCACTCTCCCCGTTTTCTCGTCTGCTCTTCGGCTTGTCGGATCGCCGGGAGTACAAGCTGCTCCACCCTCTCCGTCTCTGCCTCTCGCCGCTCCGAGCACTCCTCTCCCGACACCACCGATCCCCTCTCTGCCGCACGATCGTAGGTATAGGGGAATAGGCTTGAATCTGTCACCGCACCTCCGATCTTCTTCTTAGCTTCCCGTCTTTGTTGGCTATTGCTGCTTCGCGCCCGCCATCAATGGCCGGCTCACCGCGTTGGTTAGGCAGAGCCGCCTGGTCCAGCGAGAGGTGATCGCACCCACTTCCCGCTTGCCTGGCTTCCTCTTTTGCCCGCAGGGCTCTCCGGGTCCTGCGTCCCCCAAGGGGATCCCCAAAACGCGATGTTAAAAGGTGTTGAGGAGCAGCGAGCTCTCACTCAACACCCTGTCGCTGCAAATCACCAACCGGAAGTCCCTATTCTATTCTATTCTATTCTATTCTATTCTATTCTATTCTATTCTATTCTATTCTATTCTATTCTATTTATGACCATTGCAGGAACCCCATGAATGCCATTTGCATACTTCCCAATCTGCTTGTGACAGAGTTAATAGAGACTGCTGAAGTAAAATCATAGGTCATGATTGTGTGATATTACATAAGGTAAGTTGTTTTGAGATGGGGATCCCAATAGGCCATTTGTTTCTGTTCTGGTTCCATTCATCAATAAATGGACCCTCTTTCTAATCAGCCTCCATCCTCCATTTTGTCTCCAGTGCCTTTCTCCCGGCTTGGAACTGAACCAGAGGGATATTTCTCCCAACATCTTCCATATTCTTCTGCCTGGAAGAAATTTAAAAGGATTATCCCAAAGGTATTTTTTTCCAAAAGGTGACTGGACTTTCTTCTTCTTCTTCTTCTTCTTGTTTTCCTTTGAAAATGTTTTGTTTCTCATCCAAGAACCCTTTTTCAGTTCCAACTGACTGCTGGGGAATGGAAGGATTTATATTCTTTGCAGCCATCTGGTTGTTTGCACTCCGAGGTTTCGTCCTTAGCCCTCTGAGACTGGTTGAGGCCTCATGGGGAGGTTATCTGTATCAGAGGTGGGTTTCAGCAGGTTCTGACCAGTTCTGGAGAACGGTAGCGAAAATTTTGAGTAGTTCGGAGAACTGGTAGTAAAAATTCTGACTGGCCCCACCGCTATCTATTCTCTGCCTCCCAAGTCCCAGCTGATCAGGAGGAAATGGGAATTTTGCAGTATCCTTCCCCTGCCATGCCCACCAAGCCACGCCCACCAAGCCATGCCATGCCCACCCAGCCACACCCACAGAACCGGTAGTAAAAAAATTTGAAACCCACCACTGATCTGTATCCTCAGAGTCACTTGAATCAGAGTGTAAACCAGGGGTGGGCTCCTGGGGGTTCGGCAGGGTTTGGGTGATCCTCTAGCCAAGGATCACCAGGATTCGGTGAACCCCCAAATGCCACCCCTGGGGTTCATCATTCCAGATAAGTGCACGGGCCATGTAGAGAGTCTGGGAGGGCAAAAAACGGGCCTACCGGAGGTTCTGGAAGTCCAGAAACAGGCCTGTTTCTGGCTTCCGGAGGGCCTCTGGACCCCGGGGGAAGCTGTTTTCACCCTCCCGTAGGCGCTAGGAAAGCCTCTGGAGCCTGGGGAGGGCGAAAAATCCCCCCCTCCATTATGGTGCAGTCGGCTGACAAGGCCACTCCCACCATAGCCACGCCCACTCATCAACAGGGCAGCGAACCCATTGCTAAAGGATCTGAAGCCCACCCCTGGTGTAAACAGGTGTGTGGAACCTTCTTGGGACTGTTGAAAGGACTGCGTTGGTGATCTGTCCCCGTCCACACACACACACAAACACAGCCAGCTGAAGGTTAAGGAAGCACTTGGCACACACCCAGATCTTTATCTCCAACTTGGCAGCGATATACACACCGTCTGCCAAGTGCTTTTATTTCCACAGAAACAGAAAGATAATATACTCAGCGTACAAGAGTCCAACAAAAATAAATATTCCTCTCAGCAGTTTCGGACGATGCTCTAGTGACTATCCAAGGTTTATTTTTGTTCGTCACAGGGATCACTGGCCACCACCCTCTATTATATAGTCTCTGGGGTGTGGTCCAGTGAGTCAGTTCTAATCCCTAGCACGCCTCCTGAGCTGCTGCAATCGTTTATCACGCCTTCGGAGGCGTGCGTCCAGGAATGATGTCTCTCCTTCACTCTCATCCGAGACACCTGTCTCCCTGCTAATCTCCTCTCCCTCGGCCGGCACCTGAGACAGTGCCAGAGGGGAGGGGCCTGGAGAGGGAGGCCTGGCTGACTCCTCTTCCTCATGCTCGGAGCTTTCTTCCTCCGATGGGATAGGCTCAGAGGGCAGGGCCACAACAGTTGGAAACAGAAGATAGGTGGTGTTGTATCCCTCCCCCTTTGTTGAAGGAGGGCTGCTCATGCAGATGGACTGCTGAATCCTGTCCTGATGAGTTTGTTCTCCTGCATTGTGCCATGAGTTTGTGAAGTGGTTGTTTTGTTTCCCCAATGTACAGGTCTTGCACTGCATATACCACATTACACCGTTTGTGTCCTGGTGTTTTGTCCTTTGCGTGGGAAAAATACCTTTGAGGCTATCATGACTTGGATGATTTGAGAATCTCCATAGACATCTAAAAGGGTTTGATTTTGATTTGAATAGTAATGTTGATACAATATTTTTGAAAGCTTAATCTTATAGGAGTGTCAAGATTTCATTTTATTTATACATACCACACACACAAAAAGATGCTAACTTCTTAATGCTTTGGCACGTTCTTTGACAATCTAAGAATGGCTATTGCCATGCAATTTTCCTCCTTAAATCACGTTAGAAGAAAATACGTATTATGTGGCACGAATTCAAATCAAAAGAATTTATTTGAGCATTTACATTGTTTCAGCTAATAACATTTAGCTTTTATTTAACTGCAAGTACAAGTGGTTTTATGATATGATTGCAGTAATTTTACAATCAGATAAGACAGCATTATTATCCCCACATAATGGATGGTAGAGAGGGGAGGATTGGAGGTAAAATAATTTGCTTTACAGAAATATTAAAAGATAATAGCAACCTTGATGATACCAGCTTGGTGTAGCGGTGAGGGCACCAGGCTAGAAACTGGGAGACTGAATTCTAGTATCCCTTTATGCACAAAATCAGCTTGATGAAAAACCATTTCTGAAACATTGCCAAGAAAACTGCAGGGACTTCAGGAGGTGAGCAGGAGTCTGTTGGAAAAAATGTCAATTTGGTTTCAGTTCCAAATGGGGAGAAAGACACTGGAAACATGGAGACTGCTTGGAAAGATGGTTTTATGGTGGACAGGACCACATGGTTTTGAGGTCCTGAGCAAAAAAGCACAAGGGTGTGTGAGAGAGAGATTTATACCCTCTGTTGGGCTTTGAATTTGAGCTTTTATTCTGATTGGTTGTCAGACTCCCATGGGGCCAAGGAGGGGTAACTTTGTAGGTTGTCTTTTGAATCCCAGGCTTGGTTGAGCCTTGCTGGGTGATGCAATCTCCCCAGGTGCCATGTGGTGAATTCTGTTGCTAGATGGGCAGAAGGCTAATCCTACCTTTGTTGGATCTTGGGTGAGGGCATCTGCTTATGATTAGACCTAGCTATCTCTTTATCTCCTAAGTGCTGACATCTGCTGTGGGCTATTGAGATGGATGGGGGGCTATTAAAAGTGAGTCTGCTTCTTGCCTAAAACACATGTTTCTCCATTTCTCATCCAGGGAGATACAATATTCTGCCTTTTTTAATATTTCCTAGAATATTTCGTTCTTCTAGGAGAGGGGTGGGTGCTAATTTTCTACAAGTCAAAGTGGAGGAGGAAAGGAGGAGGAGGAGGAAAGGAGGAGGAGGAGGAAAGAAGAAGAGGGAGGAGGAGGAGGAGGAGGAAAGGTGGAGGAGGAAGGAGAAGGCAAAGGGACTTGAACCTGTGCTTTCTTTCACCTTTAAGTTCCTTGCATGCTGGAGTATATTCCCCATCAAAGATTATCTCCCATCAGCATATATTTTAGAACATGTACACAAATGCCAAAGAAAGCAGCATTTGCATTCATGCAAATTTGACTGTTAAGATTCATCCTTGGAAAGCTATTTCCCTTCCTCTTTATTCACTCTTAGCTCCCATCTATATTGTGATTGGAGAAGGTAACATTTTGGTGGATGGAGAAAATGATTTTTTTTGGGGAGTGGAAGCTATGCAGATGAATGATGATGATGATGACGATGATGAAAAGAATCAAAATTGTGTTCCACACAGCGAAAAGGCAGAATCGGAGGACTATTATCTGCTGCTCTGTTCCTTTTAACATGCCAAACTTATTTTAAGTACAATGAACTTCTATTGATGGCAAACAAGCCATTAAGGCTTGGTAGAGTTATTTGGAGATGTGTGTGTGTGTGTGTGTGTGTGTGTCAGGGGTAGGCTGGTGGGGGTTCCTAGGAGTTCAGGAGAACCTCTAGCTAAGATTCTGTGCGGTTCAGAGAACCCCCAAATCCCACTCCTGGATGGCCCCACCCATCCCGCCCCTCCCCTCCCAGGAGTCCCCACGAGGCCCATTTTGGATGCAGGTAAGTGCAGGGTGTGCATGGAGGCTCGGGGAGGGTGAAAAATGGGCCTACTGGAAGTTTGGGAGGCCGGTAATGGGCCCTTTTCCGGCCTCCAGAGGGCCTCCGGAGCCTGGGGAGGCCATTTTCGTCCTCCCAGAGGCTCAAGGTAACCCTCCGGAGCCTGGGGAGGGCAAAAAGCCCCCACCCCTGGCGTAGGTGTCCGACTAGGCCACGCCTACCATGGCCACACCCATCCAGCAACCAGGCAGAGAACCCCTTGCTAAAATTTTTGAAGCCCACCCCACCCCTGGTGTGTGTGTGTGTGTGTGTGTGTGTGTGTGTGTGTGTGTGTGTGTAGAGGGTTTTTTTCTCAAATAAGAACTTTGGGGTCTTTGCTAAAACATATTGATAACATGCATATTCAGAGGCACCCTGCCTGTCTCTGCTGGAGTTCAGTCTAATGACAGGAAAGAAAGCTTAACCTTTCAGGTAGCTTAACCTTAATGGAAGGGGAGAAATTCCTGAAAAAAAGAAGCTACTGGGAAGAGGATGAATGAGAAAAGCTCCGTAGGTTTAAATTTAGTTGGAAGACAGTTGTTAAGTAAGTTTTGCCCTCATTTTATGACCGTTCTTTCCTCAGTTGTTAAATGAATCACTGCAGTTCTTAAGTTGTTACCGTGGTTGTTAAGTGAATCTGGCTTCCCCCTTGACTTTGCTTGTCAGGAGGTCTGCAAAAGTTGATCACAGGACTCAGGGACCCTGCAACTGTCATAAATATGAGTCAGTTGTCCAGCATCCTAATTTTGATCACATGACCATGGGGTGCTGCAATGGTCGTAAGTATGAAAAACGGTCATAAGTCTTTTTTTCAGTGCCTTTGTAGTTACATATGGTCATTAAAGGAATGGTTGTAAGTTCAGGACAGTGGTGGGTTCCTCCCGGTTCGGTCCGGTTCGGCCGAGCCGGTAGCGGTGACGATATGACGTCACCGAACCGGTTCTCCCCTCCCGCCCTCCCACCCCCCTACGTTATTCTTACCTTTTATTTGGTCCCACCCCCAATCTATTGCTGCCTCCTGAGTCCCAGCTGATGACTAGAGGGAAAAAAACTGTTTAAACTCTTGCCGCAGGGCTTCAAAGGGCCGTCCTACAGCTGATCGGTGTTAAAAGCAAACAAATGAGTCGGGTCGTAAGTGCGAGGACCTTCCAGAAATGACTCTGACCAGCTAGCCACACCCACCTAGTCACATGACCTCCAAGCCACACCCACAAAATAAGCCACGCCCACAGAACCGGTATTAAAAAAATTAGAACCTACCCCTGGTTCAGGACTACCTATATAATCAAAGGGAAATTATTTAAATGGGTTTATATCTTCAAGAACTGAAGAATGTCATCCTGGGATACTGAAGAGACTATCTGTACAGATAGTCCTCAACTTATGGCCACTTATGGCCACAATTGAGTCCAAAATCTTTGTTAAGTGAGTCATTGGTTAAGTGAGTTTTGCCCCATTTTACAACCTTTCTTGCCACCATTGTTAAGTGAATCACTGCGGTTGATAAGTTAGTAACCCGGCTGTTAAGCGAATCTGGCTTCCCTATTGACTTTGTTTGCCAACAAAAGGGAATCACATGACCTTGGGACACAGCAACTGTCATAAGTATGAACCAGTTGCCAAGCATCTGAATTTTGATCACGTGATCATGGGGATGCCACAAAGGTTGTAACTGCGAAAAACGGTCATAAGTAACTTTTTTCATTGCTGTTGTAACTTTGAACCGTCACTAAATGATCTGTTGTAAGTCGAGGGCTACCTGCAGCGGTGGGATTCAGTTGGTTCAGGCCGGTTTGTGCGAACTGTATGTTAATTTTACATCCGGTTTGACGAACTGGTAATTCTGACAACCGGCTGGCCCCGCCTCTCCCAGGAGTCCCCACGCAGCCCGTTTTGGATCCCAGGTAAGTGCAGTGGGTGCGGGGAGCCTGGGAAGGTGGAAAACAGGCCTCCCAGAGGATTGTGGAGGGCAAAAATGTACCTATTTCCAGCCTCCAGAGAGCCTCTGGAGCCTGGGGAGGTGGAAAACGGGCCCTCCACAGCCTGTTTTTGCTCCAGGAGGCTGCAGGAAGGCCTACTAGGCCCAAAATGGGGTGCGGGGGGGCAGCACCCCCCTCACAGCCCGGTTTTGCTCCCAAGGGGGTGCAGGAGGCTGAGTGCTGCCTGTCACACACCCCTAGCCACGCCCACCATGGCCACGCCCACCCAGTCAGTCACTAGGGCAGAGAACCGGTTGTTAATTTATTTGAATCCCACCACTGGCTACCTGTACTGAAGAGACTATCTCTACAAGCTATTATTGGAGAAGTGGTAAAGAGTTAAGAGGACTGGAGGAGAGAAAATGCTTCCCCTATCTTCAAAAAAAAGGGGAGAAAGAAGATTCTAGAGACTATCCAGATCTCAACCTTCTAAAGTGAAGACCCCCTAAGTAAGTTGTTTAGCCTTGGGGAAAAAAGACGACCGAAGGGGAATATAATAGCATCCTTCAAATAGTTGAAAGGATGTTTCACAGAAAGGTCAAATTCTATTCTTGATGGAAGAGATTTAAGTTACAGGAAGGACGGTGAAGGAATTATTCCCAAGAGCGACCACAGTTTAACCATGGAACTCATCGACGGCGGAGATGGTGACTTCCTTCAACAGCCCTCGGTATGAGATGCTCTCCTTTGAATTTCTGCAGGGAGCACAGGATTGGATTTGATGACTTATATGGCTTCTCCAAAGGGACACAGTGGCTCAGTGGCTAAGACGCAGAGCTCGTCGATCGAAAGGTCGGCAGTTCAGCAGTTCGAATCCCTAGTACTGTGTTTTTCACATGCTCCCCATGCTCCAGAGGCTTTCCTGGAGCCTCCAGGAGGGCAAAAACAGCCTCCCCTGGGCTCCGGAGGTCCTCCAGAGGCCAGAAACAGGCCCGTTTCCAGACTTCCGGTAGGTCCATTTTTCTCCCTTTCAGAGCCTCTGCGCGTACCCTGCACTTAGCTGTCATCCAAAACAGGATGCGTGGAGACTCCCGGGAGGTGCGGGGCAGGATGGATTGGGTCAGCCAGTCCTTGGAACAACCAGTTCAGTGAACCAGATTAAAATTAACAACTGGTCCGAACCGGCTGAATCCCACTCCTGTTTATTGCCAATGGTTGCATGTCTCCAAAACAGTATCTCTTTGTCTCATTTTTTTCTCTTGCTTAAGACAAAAAGAAATATATTTATATGTGACCTGGTAGATGATGGAACGAATGGGGTGAGGATGAGCAGGCAGGCAAGCATGCAAAATTTTGACATCTCTAGCTAAACCGATCATGTATCGAGACCTTTCTCTCCTTGAGATCTAAACAGAAAATATTGAGCTGGGCGAAATATTTCATCCTTATCACCAGCTGATACCCTCACTAACCTCAAATACTCTAGGTTTTTTTCCCCCCCTGGATTATACCATATTAGATTGCAGACATGGGCATGAAACACTTGAATGTCCCTTTCACGTAAAGGAAGCATGGAGAAGAAGAATGTCATGGTCAGGAACTTTGGGTGAAGTTGATTTTGCGCCCCTCGACCTGAAGTGGCACAGCCCAGGAAAGGTGTTAACATTAGCCTCTGTTGCTAATTGGGTTGAACAATTGAACAGGCTGAATCTGTTGCAAGTTCTGCAACCAATATAAAAGGAGCAAGCAAGCTGTGGCAATTAGATCTCTAGGCATCGACTTTTTAATCCCAAAGGCAGATTTTTTTTTTAAAGAAAAGCTTCCCAAATGGCTATTTGCTTTGGAAAACAGACATCATATCTAAAGCAATAGCAATAACGCTTAGACTTATATACTGCTTCACAGTGTTTTCCAGCCCTCTCTAAGTGATTTACAGAGTCAGCCTATTGCCCCCAACCATCTGGATCCTCATTTTACCCACCTCGGAAGGATGGAAGGCCGAGTCAACCTCGAGCCTGGTGAGATTCGAACTGCCAAATTGCAGGCAGCTGGCAGTCAGCAGAAGTAGCCTGCAGTACTGCACTCTAACCACTGTGCCACCGCGGCTCTTGAATGGCATGCTTTGTTTAGAATACAGGCAGTCCTTGACTTACAACCAGAGATGGGTTTCAGCAGGTTCTGACCAGTTCTGGAGAACTGGTAGCGGAAATTTTGAGTAGTCCGGAGAACCGGTAAATACCACCTCTGAATGGCCCCGTCCCCATCTATTCTCTGCCTCCCGAGTCCCAACTGATTGGGAGGAAATGGGGATTTTGCGGTAACCTTCCCCGGGAGTGGGGAGGGAATGGAGATTTTACAGTATCCTTCCCCTGCCACGCCCACCAAGCCACGCCCACGAAGCCACACCCACAGAACCGATAGTAAAAAAATGTTGAAACCCGCCACTGCTTACAACACTTTGTTTAATGAGTGTTCGGAGTTACAACAACACCAAAAAAGTGACTTATGATCGTTTTTCACACTTACAACCGTTGCAGCATCCCCACGTTCATGCGGTCAAAATTCAGACCTTTGGCAACTAACTCATATTTATGATGGTTGCAGCATCCTGGGGTCACGTGATTCCCTTTTGCGACCTTCTAAGTCAACGGGGAAGCCAGATGCACTTAACAAACATGTTGCTAACTTCACGGCTGCAGTGATTCACTTAACAACGTGGGTAGGAAAGGTTGTAAAATGGGACAATAGAAATTTGGGCTCAGTTGTGGTCGTAAATTGAGGACTACCTGTAAATCTTGCCTGCTTCTTTTTCACCACATAATTACAGGTAAGTCCTTGATTTATGACTATTCATTCATTGACCATTCAAAGTTACAACGGCACTCAAAAAAGTGACTACCTGACAGGGTTGTTATGAGCAAAATAGGAGGAGGAAGGAGTATTAGGTATGTTCACCACCTAGAAGTGAAGGGAGGGAGGGAGGGAGGGAGGGAAGAAGGAAGGAAGGAAGGAAGGAAGGAAGGAAGGAAGGAAGGAAGGAAGGAAGGAAGGAAGGAAAAGCAGGAAGGAGGAACAGGAGGGAAGGAGGAAAAAAGGAAGGAAGGAGGGAGGAAAAAAGGAAGGAAGGAGGGAAGAAAGAAGGAAGGAGGGAGGGAGGGAGGGAAG
>NW_026844107.1:106772-249590 GCF_029531705.1 Pantherophis guttatus
TATCATGTCACACCCTAGTCCTTCTTTTCATTATTTATTTATGTATTTATTTATTATTTATTAATCAAATTTCTATACCGCCCTACTCCCGAAGGACTCAGGGCGGTGAACAGCCAA
Organism: Pantherophis guttatus; assembly: GCF_029531705.1. The sequence goes on from NW_026844107.1 coordinate 106,890, forward strand.
GATAAAATACAGATAATACAAATATTAAAAATCCCTTAAAATTATTAAATATTTCGGCCGAAACACAGATTAAAACACCCAATTTATAAAATCACGAATTAAAAATTTAAAAGAGGAGAGTTAGACCAGGCCAGCCTGCTGAAATAAAAAAGTTTTGAGAGCATGACGAAATGTGCGCAGATGCGGGATCCTCCGTATCTCTGGGGGGAGCTCGTTCCAGATGGTAGGTGCCCCCACAGAGAAGGCTCTCCCCCTGGGGGCCGCCAGTCGACACTGTTTGGCCGACGGCACCCTGAGGAGCCCCTCTCTATGGGAGCGTACTGGTTGGTGAGAGGCTATTGGTAGCAGAAGGCGGTCTCGTAAATACCCCGGTCCGATGCCATGGAGCGCTCTAAAGGTGGTAACCAAAACCTTGAAGCGCACCCGGAAGACCACCGGGAGCCAGTGCAGCTCGCGCGGGAGGGGGGTCACATGGGAGCGCCACGTCACTCCCATAACCACCCGCGCGGCCGCATTCTGGACCAGCTGGAGCCTCCGGGTGCTCCTCAAGGGGAGCCCCATGTAGAGAGCATTGCAGTAGTCCAGGCGGGAAGTAACGAGAGCATGAGTGACCATATTTAGTTCCCGCAACTATTCTTCCTATGTTTTAGTCTTCAGTCCCCTAATCATCTTAGTTTCACTCTTTCCAGAGTCTCAACATCTTTCTTATATCATGGCAACCAAAATTAGACACAATATTCCAAGTGTGGCCTTACCAAGGTATTATAAAGTGGTATTAACACTTCACGTGATCTTGATTCTATCCTTCTGTTAATGTAGCCTAGGACTGAGTATTTTATTTAAGTTAGACGCCACCATTAGAATTCAAGGCAGCAACTCCATAAGTTAAGTGAATAAGTACTTTTGTGTGTGAGAGTTTCTTGAATTACTTCTCAGTCAGTTTTTGTGAGTGACCTTCAGTTCTAGTGTGATGAAGGAGAAATGAACATGATCCAGCTGGTGAACTTTGGTTTCTAAGTAGAATGGTTCCTTGAGGTGATGATCCTTATAGGATGGGCGTCCATGGGTCGAGAAATCTCATTTTAAGATTGTCTCAAAGGTGCTTTTTCAAAAAGTAATGGGAGTATTTTTCCCTTGAGGAAGAAGATGTTTTGCTTCTCATCCAAGAAGCTTCATTGGTTCTGGCAGGATTGTGGGGGCAATGGAAGGATTAGCTGTGCAGGATTGGGAGGGGGTGGGTGGGTTGGAAGGATTATATTTATTTGTAGTCATCTGGTCATTAGTACTCTCTCTCAGAGTTCTTGAGGCCACTTGGGGGTTTATCTGTGTCCTCATGCCTCTTTTACCCCTCTTTTAAACCTCTCTGTCCAGAATGTTGGATTTTAAGAAGATTACAGAGTTGTCCTTCCTAGATTAAAGATAACCTTTACTGTCATTTTCTTTTCTTTGCACACATTAAAAATGAAATTCTATTGCTTGCTCTCAAAAGTATATACATACACTACATGTTTGTTTTCTGAGGTTTTCGCGGGTGTTTGTATGTAGGTCTTTGGTTATTCGAGTTTTCTCCCATGTAAAATTGGAAGTGTCTTGGCGATGTTTCAACGAAGTCTCATTCGTCATCTTCAGCTTATTTTTATTATTTTTAGCTTATTATTATTATTATTATTATTATTATTATTATTATTATTATTATTTTCTTCTTCTTCTTCTTATTTATTTTTAGTTATTATTATATTATTATTATTATTATTATTATTATTATTATTATTTTATATTATTATTATTATTATTATTATTATTATTATTATTATTATTATTATTGTTCAATGCACAGTCAGCCAGGTGTTCAGACTGGATTTGTCTGCCTATTTTATTACAGGTAGTCCTCGACCAATAATCACAATGGAGCCAAAAATTTAAGGTCTAGACGACCTTAAGAGGAAGGGCCTCCGCTGTGATAGGACCAAGAAGGGCCTTCTTTGTGGTAGGACCAAGAAGAAGAGCCTTGTCTGTGAGGAGACCAAGAAGAATGATCTTCTCTGTGGTAGGACCAAGAAGAAGGGTCCAAGAAGAAGGGCCTTCTCTGTGGTAGAACCGAAAAGAAGATCCTTCTTTGTGGTAGGACCAAGAAGAAGGCCTTCTCCGTGGTGGGTCCTTCCCTGTGGAACATCATTTCTGCAGATATAAAATTGGCTCCTACTTTAACACTTTTTCAAAAAGTCCTGAAGACATGGTTTTCCAATAGGCCAGGGGACCCCAGAATATATGGAGCCCATCAAGATTCTCATTTGATTATTGTCGCCAGGGAAGGTGGAGGTTTATTGGGTTTTAATTTCTGTAAACCGCCCGGAGTCACCCCAAGTGAGTTGGGCAGCCATGTAAATTTTCTTAATAATAAATGAATGAATAAATGATGCCCATTTGTTGAGTTAACGGACCATCTATTTTTTCCCATTCAAGAAGACCCTATTTGTTGTGTTCCCAAAATCCTATCTCCACGGCATCAAAAAAAAAAAAAATCTCACTGGTTGTCGCTGGAGGCTGGATTAGATTGATTAAGAACTGACTCCCTGAAAGGGTTGTTGGATTGACCAATAACAGAAAAGGAGCCATTTATAATTTGAAAGGAATTTAAGACCACAGATGTTTAAGATCAGAAATGTGAGCTGTCAGCGTTCCAGAAAACTCCAACTCTGAGTAAAGACGCGGAAGCAAGCATTTTCCAAAGTTCTCTTTACTAGAATAAGTAAACTGGCACATCTGGGAAAATCCAAATCTGAGAGTTCCAGGTTTTCCCTCAGTAAATCAAAACCCCCAAAACCATCCCCTCACTCCTCGATCACATGCTCCAATCAACGCCCGTCCCATCTCAACTCAGCACTCTGACCACTCCTTCTCCAGATGCCTAATCGCCCTGATCTTGACTGACAGGAAGGATGCTCTTGTGTCTACAAACAACCGCTCTACTAAATCCCTCCTCCTACTTTCCCACACATGAGAAGGTGGTAGCATGGAAGCTTCTAGACTAATATGGCTTCCAATGCTGACATGAGCTTTTCCTCTCCACTACCAGCCACGACACAAACAAGCTGAATCATCATCGATATCCTCTTGATCAAAGTTTTAAAGAAAGTGTAGTAATGAATTACTGTGATATCCAAGCGGATAAAATGAGAGGGCGGTATTGTTATTTATCTGCCATGTCTTTCTTCAAGATTAGATTGCTCTTCTTCAATCTGAAGCCCTCCAGATGTTCTGAACTTCACCTGCCATATCTTCTACCCGACACAAATCGAAATCCAGCCCATTGGGAGAGAGATATGCTGAGGAAGGCTGCTGCAGACTTTTTAATATAGTGAAATAAGAGAGGAGAATTAAAGATTAAGCAGGAAAGCTAGAGCTAAGATACACAGTCAGAAATAATTAGAAACTTGAAGATTGGAAATTTTTTTTTTTTCCAATAACGGCACGAAGGCTGAGTTGCAGAAACAACAGGAAAAAATTCACCGCTTAAGCAACGAAGTTCAAAAGAAGGAAGGGAGATCAACTCCGTTATTTTAATTTTACGTCGGCAAGAAATGGGGGATGGAATGGGGTGAAGTAAAGAAAGAAGGACCAATGAAATAAATAAAAACACTAATTGATAGACAAAGTTTTCAGTGGGCTTGTTTTTATTATCTGTGATTTTTATTTATTTTTTTCCTCCACTATTAAATCATTCAGCAAAATAAGGAAAAAAGAAAGAAAGAAAGAAAGAAAGAAAGAAAGAAAGAAAGAAAGAAAAAAGAAAAAGAAAGAAAAGAAAGAAAGAAAGAAAGAAAGAAAGAAAGAAAGAAAGAAAGAAAGCCAATTATAGGAGAAGATCAGGCTAATCCCAAGGGAGGGGTCAAACACGTCATCAGTCATGAGTCCCTGCGCACCCATAACAGTTCAAAGTCCAGTTCATCTTGAATTCATTTCTTAACCCTTGCTAAGTTCCCTTGACTGTTAGTAGTTCAGATTCTTGTAGAAGCTGAACTTAAGCTAAAGCTTTATACCCATTTGAACTGCTTGAATCTTCCAATTTCCCTGGCATTTGACACAGATACAGGTTTGATCTTGATGAATAAACTGCCTTCTAAGTTTGTTGCCAAAAAAACCCTAGACTTGAACTAAAAACCTTGGAAAGCCCAAGCATTAATCTGTGCTTGGGTTGACAGTATTGGATGACATGTGATCACATCCTACAGTTTTCTTCAAACGAAAGAGTCAAAAATAAGAGTAGGGTGCTTGGTGCTTTCTGTGCTTGGTTGTTTTCTTGCAGATGTTGCATTACCAAACTAGGTAACATCATCAGTGCTAGAAAGAAGGTCAGCTTTGCTCTTATTTTTATATACTGGTGGTCAGTTTCTTGGTGGTTCCTTGATCAGACCGTTTACTGTTAGCTTGTCTTTGTCTGTGTTGGTAGTTCCTTGATTTGGGAATTGTTTGGTGCATGAATGTTGGTCTGGTATTAATCTTGGTGTTAATCTCTTCTCATCTGATTGTTGATGGTTGGTGAGGAGGTGCTTTGGTCTTTTAGTTTCCTTTTGGGCCTTTTGATTGCCTCTTTTGAGTGATATGTAGATGTAGTTTATCTCTATGTGCTTGTTGATGGCTGATTTGTCTGAGTGCCAGACTTCCAGGAATTCTCTGGCATTTTTAGACTTGGATTGATGTAGGATGCCCACATTTTCCTAGCTGAAACTATGGTTGAGCCTGTTTGTATGTTGTGAGAGAGTCAATACAGTGTAATAGTTTAGGGCACTAATGGCTAACTTTTTCTGGATTGAGTGCCCAAATGCATGCACGTGCAACTGCATGCGCCCGCACCTCCAAAATGCAATGCGCCCCATCCCACACATGTGTGTATGGCGCCCCCGCATGCACCCCACCTCCCATGCATGCACTGCAGAGACCCGAAGACCAGCTGGCTGGCAGGAGGTACATGCATATGCATGGCTGAGCTGAGCTGGGGCGACAGCTCGCGTGCCCACAGAGAGGGTTCTGCGTGCCAGCTCTGGCACGTGTGCCATAGGTTCATCACCACGGGTTTAGGGGCTGAACTAGGACCTGCAAAACCTGGATTCAAGTTCACCCTTGATTATAAAAACCTAATGGGTGATTTATGGATGTTTGCTGTAGAACTCTAATTCCTTCTCTTTTTAATCTCATAATTTAATCCCTTTGGGTTACTATTCTTTACCCCTTTGCTATATTTAATCAAAAAGGGATCACTGCGATAGGTATGCATGTATCTGATCATTGTTTGGAACAATCAATATGCAGATGAAACATACAGGATAAATAGTTTGGTACCTTAAAGTCACTGCAGCGCAGCACCTGTGTTGTCCAAAGATATTGTGGCCCGTCAATGGCCTGTGCAGCTAGTAGCTGATTCCGACAGCGAGGAGGCTGGTGTGGTGCTGCGCCAGCAGCCTGTGCAGCTGGCACTCGAGTCAGACAATGAGGAGGCTGGAGAAGATGTGGTGCCAGAGGCAGGGATTCAGCCAGGGCCTTCAGAACCTCCAGAAGCTCCCATAAGTGACGAGGAAGAAGAGGAGGAGCCTCTTCTCGATGCACGAGCACGCAGAGCTGTTAAAAGGCTGGAGTGGCTCCTCAGGAGGAGGTCTCAAGAATAAGGCTTGGGGCTAATTGGCCACTCCCCTAGCCTATTTAAGGAAGGACGACGACTGATGCAATTTGCAGGAAACAACTTCGTTCATATTCCTTTGCATCTTGATTTCAGAAATGTTTGGTTTGGCTCTTGTTTCTCTCTTGTCAGTTTTCCTGCAAATTGCTTCTGGGCATTCTGCCAACCACAGTAACATTATGGTTATCTGAAATACTGTGCCTCAGAATTGAGTTATTATTCTTTGGGTTCTTGCGGTTGTTAATGAAGTTAAATTAACAGCCCTTGTTCAGAAAAGACTGATTTAAACTGTACTTGTGTTCGAACAACTACTAAGAAAGCTCAATAGTAGTCCTTAATTAGTAAACTAAAATTTGTACGGAGTTTGTGTGTGCTGCGTTCTTTGGGGTCCGTAGCTGGGGCAGAACAAAAGCATCTGAAAAATCTCTTTGTCCTACTATTTTTGTTTTTCTTTTGTAGCATTGTAAACCGCTGCTGGATTTTTTCAGAGGTGTAAGAAGCAATATTTAAATATTTTAATAAATACAGGTAGTCTTCGATTTACAACAGTTTATTTAGTGACCATTCAAAGTCACAGAAAAAGTGACTTATGACCTTTCCCCCCCAGTTACGACCTTTGTAGCATCCCCATGATGACATGATCAAAATTCAGGTGCAACTGGTTCATATTGATGACCATCAATATGATGGTCATGTGATCCCCTTTTGCGACCTTCTCACAAGCAATGAGGAAACCAGATTCACTTAACAACCAGGTTACTAACTTAACGACTGCAGTGGTTCACTTAACAACCGTGGCAGGAAAGGTCGTAAAATGAGGCAAAATTCACTTAACAAACGCTTCCCTTCACAACTGAAATTTTGGGCTCGATTGTGGACGTAAATCGAGGACTACTTGTAACAACACAATTATAGGCTGGATAAGACCCAATCTGGTGCAGCGGTTAAGGCACCAGGCTAGAAACCAGGAGACTCTGAGTTTTAGTCTTGCCTTAGGCATGAATTCAGCTGGGTGTCCTTGGATCAGTCCTTCTCTGTAAATCCTGGGAAAAATGCCAGAACAACCCAGTACTGAAAAAGTTGCCAAGAAAACTGCAGAGAATAGTCCAGGCAGTTGCCAGGGGTCAAGACTGATTCAAAGGCATCGTTGTCATCATCATCATCATCATCATCATCATCATCATCATCATCGTCATCTAGATGGACTTTCTTTTCATCGTTTTTTTTTTATTATTTGATTTATATGCCGCCCTTCTCCGGAGACTCAGGGCAGCTTACAGTGCGTTAAGCAATAGCCTTCATACTTTTGTATATTTTATACAAAGTCATCTTATTGCCCCCACAATCTGGGTCCTCATTTTACCTACCTTAGAAAGGATGGAAGGCTGAGTCAACCTTCAGCCTGGTGAGATTCGAACTTGCAGTAATTGCAGGCAGCTGAATGTTAATCACAATGCTATCAGTCTGCTGAGCCACCAGACCCCATCGTTCAGATACTTTCCACGGATCAGATCAGGGGTTTCACTTACCTTTACCACCAGTTCACTGTGCGCACGCATGGTTGCTTCGTGCATGCTATCCACATATGTTATCCCGCAGGGGTGGGTTCTACTTACCTTTACTACCGGTTCATAACGGGGCCGCACACACACGAGCAAACACATGTGCAGAAGCGTTCTGATGATGTCAGTGTTGGTGGGCGGAGTGTCCCGCCGGTTTTACTACTGGTTCTATAGAACCGGTGCGAACCGGAGGCAACCCACCCCAGTTATCCCGGGCTTCCACACATGCACTTTGTTCGCTTGCGTGCCACCCGCGCATGCGCCTGGCCTTCGAAAATGTGCCTAAAGAGCATGACTTGGAGCTGGATAGGCCTACCTGTGATCTCTGCTACCGGTTCGCATGAACCGGTCCGAACCAGCTGAATACCACCTCTGGATCAGATGTTCTTGCCCCTCAAGAACTGTTGTCATCGGTCCCCAAAATGTTAGCCGTCTTTTTTTGGGGGGGGGAGTACAGCCCTTCAAAGGACTTTTGGTTTTTGCTCGTACAGTGTTTGTTTTACGTCAGCTCTTGGCTGTTAGGCACAGCCTGGGTACCAATTTTTATTGGCAGAAAAACTGAGTTTAGACAATGCAGTTTAATCTTTAAAAAGAGGGTCATTAAAATGATGCATCTTTCGGTGAGGAAAGCATTTTTAAACTGGCTAATTGCATCGGACAAAAACCCAGTCGACAAAAAGTAATTATTTCAGAATTTGTAGCCCTCTGATAGCTGCAGAGCACAAAATGCACTGTTCTCAATCCCCAAAGGTCTGCTGCCTTTACCTTGTTATTGGGATTCTTGAAACTTATTTGGGGCTGCAGAGGTGACAGGGAAGGGACTTGCAGTTTAATAAAGGGAATCTATTACTTATTTTGATAATGGCAGTCATCTGTAATGCTGTCATTCTTATTCCCCATTCCAGAAACAACTTGGCATTAAAAAAAATTAACTTAATAAACAAAATCTCTTTACCTTTCTGGCTCATCAGTCAAAATTGCCATTTTGATTTATCAAGTAGATAATAGTTAATTAATTAATATTCTTATTAAACCAATTAAAGATTACAGTACTTGTCAACGTACTAAGGTGAATTATAAGAAGGAGCAGGAGGAGGGGGAAGAGAGGGAGTGAGGAGGGAAGGGAAGGAGGGATGAAGGGAGAAGGAAGGAAGGAAGGAAGGAAGGAAGGAAGGAAGGAAGGAAGGAAGGAAGATAAGCTACTTAATTTGGTCATCTGTATACTAATAAAACTCTCATCATGACTTTTAATTGAATAAAATGGTACGTCACAGGGCAACAATTTTTCAGTCAAGGTACCTCAAGTTGGCCAACCTACTGAATAGGTCCAAAATCTGGGACCCATAACTCCCAAGGGAATGAAATTACAGAAAATTGTGGCTGCTTCAGTGCAGTGCTACTGGCTGCTGCTATACTGCTGAGAGGCTGCTCCGGTCCCAGGAGCTTCACTTTCAATGTTTTGTGACAGTTTCCCAGGCAGTCTCACAATCCCCCCATTCCCTTTGAAGGAAAGAAGAAGGAAGGAGAGAGAGGGAGGGAGGGAGAGAGGGAAATTTCTGATACTTCTTGCCAGCTTCCCACAAGGAAACACAATGGGGAGGCTGGCAGGAAATCAGAAATCACTCCTTATTCTGCTTCCTGCTTTTTGGCTCATCTTTGGTCATTCTGTTTCTCTGTTTAGGTAAGGAAATTGTCATTGGCATCTTCAGTCTCAAGAGACTATGGTATCGTGCTCTGGAAAGAGGTCCTAAAACAGCATCTGATGTGACTAAAAAGGCCAATTCGAGAGTGGCAATCCCTTCCACACTGAGGGCAGATACATTCTGTCCCCTGCCCAGCCCCCAGATTTCGCTGGTTCCGGGACTGCCTCTTTGCCTCAGCCTGCCGAACAAGTAAGTATTATTACTTACTTGTATTACAAGTAGGTAAGGAAATATTTCTGAAACAATGACTCAACAGGACACAGATTGTCTAGTGGCTTGTAAAAATGAGACCAACTGAAGTAATAATTTGGAATTTCAAATTATTTCAGAGAGGTCAATGAATATTTTACACCCGAGTGTTTTAACAGACACTAAACTAACACAGTTGCTCTTTTTACTCCAGTCTTCAAACAAGTTTAATAACATTTTTCCTGAGGGTCCTAACAATATTTTATGTTACAGACTTGGCACCCGGCACATATTTATGATAGTTGCAGCATCCTGGGGTCATGTGATTGCCGTTTATGATTTTTGCGCTTCTGATAAGCAGAATCAATGGGAAAAGCTGGAATCATTTAATGGCTGTGTGATTCCCTTAATAACTGCAATGATTCACTTACCAATTGTGGCAAAAAAAGGTCATAAAATTATGTGCAACTCACTTAACCACCTTGCTTAGCCAAAAAAATTCTGGTCCTGGAATAACAGAGTGGAACCCCCTGCTCAGGCAGGAAACCGCCCCTTTATTGCTCCAAATTTCCCTCAAAGGCTCCCACATTTCTGGTAAGTCCCAGAGCAAAGTGATGACACCCACCCACACCTCAAGCAGCCTCTGACTGCAAATAATCCAGCCCAACGCTGTGAGCACCATGGCTGCAAAGCAAGAAAACCAGAAAGAATGCAAGAAACTCAGGAAAGTTCAAACGTCACCACTCAACACTCCAGGAATTCAACATTTGTTCCCGACAGATGCCCCTCCCCACAGTGTTTCCTTAAGTGTCAGTCCCCAGGTGTGCCTTGGGAAGAGGGGTGGGGTGCTCTCCTCTCAAATAGTCAGGTCAGTCTGTGCTGTTCTTGCCTTCTCTCCACTCTCCATGCTCGAAGATCAGGAGGGGGTGGTCCTTGCTCATTGCCTGAGTTCTGTCTCTCATGTTCACTGCTTAGCCTGTCTTGGTCATCCTTCCCCCCTTCTTCCCTGCCTATAAACTGTTCCAATCCTGAAAGGACCTGGTCTGACTGGGCCTGCTCCTCGTCGTTTTCCTCCCAAGCCAACGAAGCCACCCCCTTGATCTCCATCTGCTCCAGTTATGGCTCATCTTCCTCTGCAGATTCAGGCTCTGATGAGGGCATGACACAAAACTCTCATTTGACACACCCACACCTGAAGCCCTTATAAACAGATGAATACAGACACTGACATCCCCTAAACTCCGCTGAAGATGTCACCTAGCCTGGTATAATGAAACATTCAGAAACCATCCCACAAGCTCGGAGAATGAACCTTCACCCCTATCTTTCTTGAGTTTTAGAGTCTTTTTAGAGACATAAGAACCAATTGTAGTCTTACATCGAGGATCCCTTATAGTTAGAGCAGCCAAGAAAATTCCAGATTTGCTCTAGAAAGCGTGATCGACGTGAGCATTTTGAAAAATCTGCCCCTCCTGACTTACCTCTGAAAGTAAACCCCCCCAAACGAAAAGTTCTCTTCAAAGGAGACCAAACAATGAATGAAAAAAAAAGAAAAAGAAAAGTTGAGAAGCATTTATTTTCGCTGGTGTCTTGGCATGAAAAATGAACGCATCTTAGCACCTGGTGATTTGTTGTATAAATGTTAACATTTGCCCGAGTCCCCGATTTGGCTTCCAGCTGAGGGGTTCATTGTTCATCGTTGCGTTGCTGTATGTGATTCGGCCTCATTAAGTAGTGCTTTTTCTCCCTGCAGGCCCCGTCATAAATCTGAAACAAATCCTTCGTAGCAAATGCCGGGCTGGGTATTGCGCACAAAATCTCCCATGCCCAAAGGCAGGGTGGTGACCAGCAGCAGCTTAAAACAGCAGAACCAGGGGTGAAATCCAGCAGGTTCTGACAGGTTCTAGAGAACCGGTAGCGGAAATTTTGAGTAGTTCGGAGAACTGGCAAATACCACCTCTGGCTGGCACCAGAGTGAGGTGGGAATGGAGATTTTGCAGTATCCTTCCCCCAGGAGTGGGGAGGGAATGGGGATTTTGCAGTATCCTTCCCCTGGAGTGGGGTGGGAATGGAAATTTTGCAGTATCCTTCCCCTGGAGTGGGGTGGGAATGGAAATTTTGCAGTATCCTTCCCCTGACACGCCCACCAAGCCACATCATGCCCACCTAACCACGCCCACAGAACCGGTAGTAAAAAAAATTGGATTTCACCACTGAGCAGAACCCCCGTTTTACAGTAAGAAAGGAATTGCAGACTGCAGGAACCAGGAGCACAACTCAGGTGAACCTGAGGTAAACCTCCAAGTGCTTCAACGACTCTCTAAAACAGGGGTGTCAAACTCAATTTCATTGAGGGCTGCATCAGGGTTGTGTTTGACCTCAGAGGGCTGGGGTGGATGTCGCCAGAGTGGGTGTGGCCATCTTGACATCATTCGTGTCAGAGGCATCTGTGGTGGCCAGAGCAGGCTCCCAAGCTCCGTTTTCGGCTACGATGGCCTCCTGCGACCCTCTGCCAGTGAAAACGAAGCTCAGGAGAGCCGCACACAGCACTCTGCCAGGAAAAACAGGCTCCTGAGCTCCGTTTTCGGCTGCGACAGCTTTCTGCAACCCTCTGCCAGTAAAAACAGCTCTGTTTTCTCTGGCAGAGGCACTGCGGACCACTCTTTCACTGTTTCCAGGGTTTCCCCGTGGGCCAGAACTAAGCATCCTGCAGGCCAGGCCCATGCAAATGTCCAGCTGTCTGCAAGGAATATAAATCCTTCCATTCCCCACTATCCTATCAGAGCTGAAGAAGCTTCTTGGATGAGAACATGGTCATGGCGTTGTAGGTAGTCAGTTTGTGAAATTTTGCTGCCCCCACTGATTAGGTGGTCGACTGTCTCATCTTTCTCATTGCAGAGGCGGCATTTGCTGTTGGGGGTAACATGTAGAATTTTTGCCTTCATGCAGTTTGTGGCTAGGGCTTGTTCTTGAGCTGCCAAAATAAAGCTTTCTGTTTCTTTTTTCAGTACTCCTGATCTTAACCAGTTCCAAGTTAGTTTCTGGTCAGTTTTGCCTTCAATACTTTTCAAGTATTGGCCATGCAGAGCATTGTGTTTCCAATTTTCAGCTCGCTGCTCAATTACTTCTTTTATATTATTATTATTATTATTATTATTATTATTATTATTATTATTATTATTATTATTATTATTATTTCTATGCCGCCCATTCTCTGAGGGCTCTGGGTGGCTTACACCAAAGACAGTATACTAAATAGCATATTGCCCCCAACAATCTGGGTCCTCAGTTTACCCACCTCGGAAGGATGGAAGGCTGGGTCAACCTTGAGCCAGTGAGATTTGATCCGCTGATCTGCTGATCTAGCAGTCAGTTGAAGTAGCTGCAGTACAGCACTCTAACCACTGCGCCACCTCGGTTCTTTTTAGAGGCTGAACATCTAGTGTAGTGGATAGACTATTAGACTGAAGTCTGGGGTTTGGATCTGTAATAAATCATGAGACTTTTCTTTGACTCACTTTGAGTATCTATTTCTCAGAGGTTTTGGAAGATTTATACTACCCAAAATTATTCCTCCACCACCACCACCTCCTCCTCCTCCTCCTCCTCCTCCTCCTCCTCCCCCCCACCTCCACCTCCACCTCCACCTCCTCCTTGTTCTTCTTTTCTAGTAAAGCTATTAAAGCATGATGCAATAAAATTCATTTTGTTTCTCAGCCAGTTTGCTGTACATACTGATGTTTATTTGGACATAGACAGTAACTGGCCCAAGGTTATCCAATGAGCTTCCACACCTATGGGCGAACTAGAAATCTCCCTGCTCCTAATCCAGCACCTGGACCACTGCAGCATGCTGACTCTCGGAAGGTAGGATAAACAAATTATAAAATTGAATGTGTCCATTTTGAATTTAGATGTCATAATTTTAACTTTGCCAATGCATCACTTTTACCGCCTCATTTCTCAGTACCATTTCACACGCTAGGTTTCTTTTCCACTGTCATGTTCCATTCAAGCTTCTCTTACTTACCTTAAGTGGCCTCCACCATTCATAATTTTAGAAAGCAGGAGCATGTGTTCCTCTTCCCAGTTAACCAGCTTTGCTTTTCTAGCAGAAAAGATCCAATCTCACATGCCACAAAAGACATTTTTCTCAGCTTCTGATCCCTGCCTATCCCGACAATAAAAAGCACTCAAAAGTCCAAATGCAGGTGAATCGCTTTAGCATATTGTGCCTCTCTGAGAACATGGGAAAATCTGATCTGCTAAGAAAGGACCATATTCTAGGACCCATCATTCCAGAACCTGTTTTCCATTCATCCAGGACCTGTTCTCTATCTTTCCAGGATTTATTCTCCTTTGTTTCAGGACCTGTTTTCCATCAATCCATGACATGTTCCTCCTCATTTTAGAACCTGTTCTCCATCATTCCAGGACCTGTTCCTGCTCATTTCAGGACCTGTTCTCCATCATTTTCCATCATTTCAGGACTTGTCCTTCATCATTCCTGTTCTTCCTCATTCTGGGACCCATTCTTCCTCATTCCAGGATCTATTCTCCATTATTCCAGGACCTGTTCTCCATCATTCAGGACCCATTCTTCATCATTCCAGAACCTGTTCCTCCTCATTCCAGGACCTGTTCTCTATCATTCTCCATTATTCCATGACTTGTCCTTCATCATTCCTGTCCCTCCTCATTCCGGGACCCATTTTCCATCATTCCAAGATCCGTTCTTCCTCATTCCAGGATCTATTCTCCATTATTCCAGGACCTGTTCTCCATCATTCAGGACCCGTTCTTCATCATTCCAGAACCTGTTTCTCCTCATTCCAGGACCCGTTCTGCATCATTCCAGGGCCCGTTCTCCATCATTCCAGGACCCGTTCTCTATCATTCCAGAACCTGTACCTCCTCATTTTACATCCTGTTCTCCATCATTCCAGGATCTCTTCTCCATCATTCTGGGACCTGTTCTCTATCATTTCAGAAGGCAGGAAACAAGACAGTGGATCATGGACAGGCAGATTCTGATTGAATATTAGGAGGTAAATTCTGGTTAAACTACTTCAATAATGGGACCAAAACTCAGAGAGACAATGGACTTCCTTTCTGTTGATGTGTTCTGGTGGAGCCAAGACAGTGATCTATCCAGATATATATGTTTTGGAACAGGAGGTTTTATCTGAGGGCCTAAACAACACCTTTTACTCTAGGATTGTCTTCTATGAATCCAGACAGTCAAATCCAATATTGTTTTTAAAAATGCTCCCAAGTATCAAATATGTAAAACATAATATTCTCAGAGGGCTTCTTGGTGCTCTTTGAGCTGGCTGTTTTCTTGCAGACATTTCATTACCCAACTAGGTAACATCATTAGTGCTAGTAAAGAGTGGGGCTTGTTCTCGGTTTATATTCTAGTGGCTTGCCCTGAGGTGGTCTTCGATTTTCTTTACATTGTTTACATGTAAACAATACCTCAATCAAAGAATTGTCAAATAAGCCAACAGTAAACAGCCCAGCCAAAGAACCTCTAAGACCACCTAAGGACAAGCCACTAGAATATAAACTGAGAGCAAACCCCATTTCTTACCAGCCCAGATGATGTTACCGAGTTGGGTAATGTTTGTTTGTTTTATTGTTTTTTTTATTAAATTTATATACCGCCCTACTCCCAAAGGACTCAGGGCAGTGAACAGGCACAAAATAAAATACATAAATACAAAAGTTAGAAACATAATTAAAACCAAATTAAATAATTTAGCCCAAGACAATTAAAAATCCCAATAATTTAAAACAAATTAAAATTTCAATTTAAAAATTTAAAAGAAAGGGGAGAAAATTAGGCCAGGCCGGCTTGCTGGAATAGGGGGGTCTTAAGAGCACGGCGGAAAGTGCACAGATCCAGGATCCTCCGTATCTCCGGGGGGAGCTCATTCCAGATAGTGGGTGCCCCCACAGAGAAGGCCCTCTCCCTGGGGGCCGCCAGTCGACACTGCTTGGCTGACGGCACCCGGAGGAGCCCCTCTCTATGAGAGCGTACCGGCCGGTGGGAGGCTGTTTGTGGTAGTAGGCGGTCCCGTAAATAACCAGGTCCTAAGCCATGGAGCACTCTAAAGGTGGTGACCAAAACCTTGAAGCGCATAATGAAATGCAAGAAAAGAACCAAGCTCAGAGCGTACCAAGGACCCCTCATTTCAACCCTGACCCAGGGGTGGGCTTCAAAAAATTTAGCAAGAGGTTGTCTGCCCGGTGGGTGGGCATGGCAATGGTGGGTATGGCCTAGTCGACCTCCTGCACCACGGTGGGGGGGCGTGTTTTTGCCCTCCCTGGGCTCTGGATGCTTTCTTTGAGCCTCCGGGAGGGCGAAAACGGCCTCCCCAGGCTCCGGAGGCCCTCTGGAGGCTGGAAACAGGTGCATTTCTGGCCTTCCCAAACTTCCGGTAGGCCCGTTTTTCATCCTCCCTGAGCCTCTGTGCATGCCCTGCACTTACCTGCATCCAAAATGGGCCATGTGGGGACTCTTGGGAGGGGTGGGGTGGGAGGGGCCAGACAGGAGTGGGATTTGGAGGTTCTCCGAACTGCACAGATTCTTACCTAGAAGTTCTCCTGTAAACCCCCAGCAGCCCACCCCTGCCCTGCCCTATAATTATTCCCCTTTATTAATAATTTCTATTTTTAAAAAAATCAGAACTGGGATGCTGGCGATTCAACCTGGGATTGTCTGTATAAAATAGTTTTCTTCTGAACTACAAGCCTTCCATCCCCTTCTTAGTATCCTGATTTTATTTTATCTTCCATTTCCTCATATTCTCTTGGCTGGGAAAAGACCTAAAAACACCCCCCCCCCGGAAAGCCTAATCAGGGACTTGAGCAAATGCTAACATCATTTTTCACCAGCCAAATAAATGCCATTCTCCTTATTTTCTCAGCATTGGGCATTATTCCAAGATAATGTCTCATTCTGCTGGGCCTTGATTAATAGTTAACAAGGATTATATTTTCCCCCAAATGCTAACTTTTATGCACCTCATAAATCAGGGAAGGGCAATCTATGGTTTGCATAGATGGGCATCACCGTACAGTATCAGCGGATGGAATAGGAAACAATTGTACTTTCACATCGATTCTTTAAAATGTCTATAATATCACCCTCAAATTAAAAAACAAAGCAAAGCAAAGGCGAGGAAAATCTGATTAGAAAAATCCCACCTACATTGACAACTGCTCTTAATACGCCAATGATTTGATTATAGTATAAGTCTTCTTTCCTCCTACTACCATGTGTCTTACATATCCATCCTATCGACAGGCACAGGTATGGGAAGACTGTCCTTAAAAAAAATTCACCGGTGGTCCTTGACTTACAACAGTGACCATTCAAAGTTACAACGGCACTGAAAAATGTGACCGTTTTTCAGAGTTACGACATTTTGCAGCATCCCCACGGTCATATGATCAAAATTTGGATGCTTGGCAGCTGACTCATACTTAAGACAGTTGCAATATCCCAGGCCATTTGATCCCTTTTTGCGACCTTCTGACAAGCAAAATCAGTGGGGAAGCCAGATGCATTTAACAACCGGGTTATTGACTTAAGTAGCTTAAGAGCCGTGGTGGCGCAGTGCTTAGAATGCAGTACTGCAGGCTAATTCTGATGACTGCCAGCTGCCAGCAGTTCGGCAGTTCGATTATCACTGGCTCCAGATTGACTCAGCCTTCCATCCTTCCGAGGTGGATAAAATGAGGACCCTTTGCAGGCTGAGGCAAAGAGGCGAAATCTGGGGGCTGGGCAGGGGATGGAATAATAATAATAATAATAATAATAATAATAATAATAATAATAATAATTTTATTTCTATACCGCCCTTCTCCCGAAGGACTCAGGGCGGTGTACAGCCTAATTAAAAACAGAATAAACATCAATTTAAAATAATTTTAAAATATTAAATAAATTTGGCTTAATTTAAAACCCCAAAAATTTAAAACATCCAATTTAAAATTATATTGCTAACCCAGCCTGGCGGAACAATAGGGTCTTGAGTGCGCAGCGAAATACCCGGAGGTCAGAAATCTTATGAATTTCCGGGGGCAGTTCATTCCACACTGAATGTATCTGCCCTCAGTGTGGAAGGGATTGCCAGTCTCGAATAGGCCTTTTTAGTCATACCAGATGCATTTTTAGGACCTCTTTCCAGAGCACAATACCATAGTCTTTTGAGACTGAAGGTTACCAATGAATGAAATGTGGCAGCTCTGAAGATCCAAAGTAAAAAAGATGGCTTCCGGGACTGACACACGGCTATCCTAAATCTCTTCCTCTGTCTCGAATCCAGCTTTGGGCTGGGCTGCCTCTTGTCTCCACTTTTTTCTTGCTGGCAATCTGCTCCTTTCTTCCTGGGAAACCTCTCTGTGGTCCGTCGGACGAATCTCCGGTTCGGTGTGGCAAAAGAATAAATCCCCATTCCCTGAACTCGTGTTGATTGCATTGAGTCTTTACGCCAGAGGCTAGATGGAAAGAGGCTTCATTTAACGCCGCGATTCCAAAAGGCAAATTTTCAGCCTTTGTGTGAAATTAAAGGGAAACGATGACTCCCGTCTCTCCCTTGATTGTGTCACTAAAGAACTGTGCGTGATGTTTCATTAACTCGTTTAAAAGAAAAAGGAAGAAAGAAAGAGAGAGAGAGAGGCTGCCCTAAATATCTTCTTTCTGGGTGGGATTTTGCTTCCAATATCAAAAGGGTTGATGGCACAGCTGTTTTTTTTCTTCCCTTCCCCCTTTTCTTTCTTTCTTTCCAGGCCGAATTGTCCCTGTGTCAAATGATGAATTACGTTCATTTGGAAGTTCCATGCAGGGTATATAAATAGTTGGCTTAGACTTCATTACCATATTTCATGACCGGAATTGTTGGCTCCTGTTCACCGTCGTTATCGTTTTGCCCTAGATGACCTCTTTGACTTTGTCATGGCAATATATTCTTAGCCCTCCGTGGCCCTGTTCCTCGGCTGTCACAAACAGGGCTTCATCGTGATTATTTCTCCTGTCCTGTGTTACAGCTAATAATCTATTTGTCTTAATTGCTAATCATGTCTATTAGCGAAATTACGTGGAGGGAACCAGCTCGTTGCCAACTGCTTTGGCAAAATGGCCTAAGATCTGCAGTACAGGTATGGTAGTCCTCGACGTACGACCACAATGGAGCCCAAAATTTCTGTTGTTAAACGAGACAGTTGTTAAGTGAGTTTTATCCAGGGGTGGGCTACAAAAATTTTAGCAAGGGATTCTCTACCCAGTTGCTGGGTGGACGTGGCCATGGTGGGTGTGGCCTAGTCAGTCTCCTGCACTATGGCAGGGGGGGCATTTTTGCCCTCCCAGGCCTCCGGAGGCTTTCCTTGAGACTCCGGGAGGGCAAAAATGGCCTCCCCAGGCTCCGGAGGCCCTTCCTAAACTTCCGGTAGACCCATTTTTCACTCTCCCCGAGCCTCCACGTAGTATGCACTTACCTGCATCCAAAACGGGCTGCATGGGGACTCCTGGGAGGGGCGGGGCGAGGTTGGCGGGGCCAGCCAGGAGTGGGATTTGGGGGTTCTCCAAACTGCATAGAATCTTAGCTAGAGGTTCTCCCGAAGTCCTGTGAACCCCCAGCATCCCACCCCTGGTTTTATCCCATTTTACGACCTTCCTTACCACAGCTGTTAAGTGAATCACTGCAGTTGATAACATCAATTGCACTTAGACTTATATACCACTTCACAATGCTTTACAGCCTTCTCTAAGCGGTTTACAGAGTCAGCCTCTTGCCTCCAACAATCTGGGTCCTCATTTTATCCACCTCGGAAGGATGGAAGGCTGAGTCAATCTGGAGCCAGTGATAATCGAACTGCCGAACTGCTGGCAGCTGGCAATCATCAGAATTAGCCTGCAGTACTGCATTCTAAGCACTGCACCACCACGGCTCTTAAGCTACTTAAGTCAGTAACCCGGTTGTTAAATGCATCTGGCTTCCCCACTGATTTTGCTTGTCAGAAGGTCGCAAAAAGGGATCAAATGGCCTGGGATATTGCAACTGTCTTAAGTATGAGTCAGCTGCCAAGCATCCAAATTTTGATCATATGACCGTGGGGATGCTGCAAAATGTCGTAACTCTGAAAAACGGCCACATTTTTCAGTGCCATTGTAACTTTGAATGGTCACTGTTGTAAGTCGAGGACTACCGATGAATTTTTTTTAAGGACAATCTTCCCATACCTATGCCTGTCGATAGGATGGATACGTAAGACACAGAATTCCTGATCTGTACAGGTGTAAAATTCTGAGAACTATAGTACAACAAATCTGGCCTGGAAAATAATTTGCAAAATATAATAGCAATAGCACTTAGACTTATATACTGCTTCACAGTGCTTTACCGCCCTCTCTAAGCAGTTTAAAGAGTCAGCATATTGCCCCCAACAATCTGGGTCCTCATTTTACCCAATTTGGAAAGGGGAAGGGTAAATTAACCTTGAACGAATCAGGATCGAACTCCTGACAGTGGGCAGAGTTAGGCTGCATTCTAACCACTGCACCACCATGGCTCAAAGATTCAGGAAGAATATTTTATAATATAGATGGGTGGCAAATAAATAATAATAATAATAATAATAATAATAATAATAATAATAATAATACACTTGAATGCTCTTAGCCTTGACAAACTCACCACCAGTCAATTGCAAATGGCAGCTTTACTTGGAACAGCTTACATCCTGCGACAAGATGTCTAACACCATAAAGCATCCATATCTGTCTATCTCAGGTCCTTGGGAAGGACTCAGTAAGTGGATAAAAAATGCCAAATTCAGTCTGAACCTGGCTGACAGTCTGCTGAACCATAATAATAATAAAGCAGCCACTATTGTTAGCGACTTCATTGGGCTGGAAACGGCACAATATCCAGGCGGTCTCTCTTCGGGTCCCCCTTCTGGAGTTGGATCAGACTGGCAACTTTTCCAAGAATCTGACTCCTTGGGCTGAGCACCTAACTTTGGGCCGCCTCTGCAGTTCCAATGGCTCGCACCATTTCTTCAGAAGGAGAATACAGGGGCTCGATAAATCCTTCAGTATCCATCCCCACAGCTCCCTCTGTGATCTTCTTCTTTTTTTTTAATTTGATTTATATGCCGCCCTTCTCCGGAGACTCAGGGCTGCTTACAATGCGTTAAGCAATAGCCTTCATACTTTTGTATATTTTTACAAAGTCAGCTTATTGCTCCCACAAACTGGGTCCTCAATTTACCTACCTTAGAAAGGATGGAAGGCTGAGTCAACCTTCTCCTTCTCCTCCATCTTCGCTGAGTCTTCGCACCACCCGAGGTTTAGATCGATGCTGGGGCTCAGCACCCTGGACAGCTCCCTTTTGGGGTGCTGTTGTGATTTTGGAGATTCGGGTTAATGTCAGCGTTCCAGAAAAACCTCTGCTCCAATTAAAAACTCTGAGGTAAGCATTTTCTCAAAGTTCCATTTATTAGAGTAGGTATACTGGCACATTTTGGGAAAACCCAAATCTGAGAGTTTCGGGTTTTTCCTCAGTAAATCAAAAACCCCCAAGCCATCCCCTCACTCCTCAATCGATCACATGCTCCAATCACCATCCGTTCCATCTCGAGACAGCACTCCAATCACTCCTTCTCCAGACTCCTCCTGACCTTGACCGATTGAAAGAATGCTATTTTGTCTAAATACAAACCCTCAAATAAATCTCCCCTCCTACTTTCCCACACATGAGAAGGTAGCAGCTTGGAAGCTTCCGGCCTAATATGGCTTCCAAAGTTGACAGGTGCGTTGAAAGATCGTAAAGAAATACCATTTGCCTGCAAGTAAGAACTGGTTGGACATCAAAATAGACAAACTGATAGAAAATGAGGAAGCTAAAATACACTGGGACTTCACAAGTTCAAACAGCCATATAACACCCCAGACTTAACAATTGTCAATAAGAAAGACAAAAAAAGTCTGGATAGTGGAGATACAGTGCCTGTAGACAGCAGAAGAGAGGAGAAAGAATTGGAGAAAAATCATAAAATATGAAGACCTGCAAATAAAAATAGAGCAACTGTGGCAAAATAAAGCAAAGGTAGTAGCAATAGAAACATCTGGAGAACAGCATCAATATTGATAAAATCACCATCAGTCAATTGCAAAAGGAAGCTTTACGTGAAACAGTAAATATCTGCCACCATATCAAACAAGAACATCTGCTTATCCGAAGTCTTTGGGAAGAATTCAAAAATGCCAAATCCAGTCAGAACATCTGGCTCAGAGGTGGGTTTCAGCAGGTTCTGACCAGTTCTGGAGAACCGGTAGCGGAAATTTTGAGTAGTTCGGAGAACCGGTAGTAAAAATTCTGACTGGCCCCGCCCCCATCTATTCTCTGCCTCCCAAGTCCCAGCTGATCGGGAGGAAATGGGGATTTTGCAGTATCCTTCCCCTGGAATCGGGTGGGAATGGAGATTTTACCTGCCATGCCCACCAAGCCACACCCACCAAGCCACACCCACAGAACCAATTGTAAACAATTTTGAAACCCACCACTGATCTGGCTGACTGTGCAATGAACAACAACAACAATAATAATATAAGGGGAAGGGTAGCCAGTGCATCTAAGGCCCGTGACTATCACTACAAAATGTTCTAAGAGAATTTATGCCAACGAGAATTAAAAGCACCTCAGGTCCTTCAGAGCATTCTTCTGTAATCCCATATGATTCGGCAAACAATGGAGACTCTTAAAAGCTGAAGCTTTGACCTGAAGATGCATGCTTTCTCTAAGCACATGATCTTTGATTTGGTGTGGGAAAAATGCACAAGACTCTGCAGGGAAACTGTAGGAATTTGAGCCACACTTGGGGGGTATGTATGTATGCCATACATACATACACGGCCACACAGGTAGTTACAGGAGCTGCATGGCACTCCCACATAACACCTCTCCTGCGAGAGCTGCACTGGCTCCCATGGTCTTCCGGGTGTGCTTCAAGGTGTTAGTTATCACCTTTAAAGCGCTCCATGGCATAGGACCTAGATAACTTCGAGACCGCCTGCTGCTACCGACGGCCTCCCATCAACCTGTGCGCTCCCACAGAGAGGGCCTCCTCAGGGTGCCATCAGCCAAACAATGTAGGCTGGTGACCCCCAGGGGGAGGGCCTTCTCTGTGGGGGCACCTACCCTCTGGAACCAGCTGCCCCCAGAGATAAGGAGAATCCAAGACCTCGGTGCCTTCCGCCTTACCCTTAAAACTTTCTTTTTTCAGCAAGCCAGGCTGGCTTAACACTTTAAATGTTTTTAATTGGTTTGTCATTATTTTTTAATTACGGGGCCAAATTTATATATATCTTTTTAATAGTATTTTAATGTTTGTAGTCTATGTTTTTATTTGGCTGTACACCGCCCTGAGTCCTCAGGGAGAAGGGCGGTATATAACTTTGATATAAAATAAATAAAAAATAAAAATGTTGAAAACTCTGAAGAAGCTTCTTGGGTGAGAAGCGAATGTCTTCAAAGAAAAACCAGAAAGTCCAATTGTCTCTTGAAAAAGCACCTTTGGGATAACCATGATTTGGATGACTGAGACTCTCCATAGACATCAGTCAATTGCAAAAGATGGCTTTACTTGGAACAGCGATGATATCTCTAACACAGGGGTGTCAAACACAAGGCCCGGATGTGGTCAGATCCGGTCCGTGGAGCTGTCTTGGAAAATGTAAGGGGCCGGCCCGCACCGCTTCGGCCCGCTCTACCCAATGTGAAGAGGAAACATGTCAGCAAGTTTTGGGAGTGGTGTCAAGTTGGCCTTGTCCACCCAGTTGGCCACGCCCACCCAGTTAACCACACCCCACCCAGTCGGCCACGCCCTTCTAGCTCCCCAAGGTCAACCACAGCACTGATATGGCTCTCAATGAAATTGAGTTTGACGCCCCTGTTTTAACACCATCAACAGTGGTGGGATTCAAATAATTTAACAACCAGTTCTCTGCCCTAATGACCGGCTGGGTGGGTGTGGCCATGGTGGGTGTGCCCAGGGGGTGTGACAGGAAGCACCCCCCAGGGAGCAAAAACGGGCCACGGGGGGAGGCTGTGCCGTACCCCACATGCACCCCATTTTGGGCCGAGGAGGCCTCACTGAAGCCTCCCAAGAAGCAAAAACAGGCCTAGGAATCCTCCCTGAAGCCTCCTGGGAGCGAAAAAGTTTTGGGCTTAGGAGGTCTCCCTGCACTTACCTGGGAGCCAAAATGGGACTCCTGGAAGGGGTGGGGCAGGAAGGGGTGGGGCGGGGCCAGCCAGCAATTTAACTACCGGTTCACTTGAACTGGCCTGAACCGGCTGATCATCAAATATAGACGTCTTCCCATCCCAGGTCCTTAGAAAGATCTCAATAGGTGGGTGAAAAAGCCAAATACAGTCTGAACATCTGGCTGACTGCATGATCAACCACAATAATAATATGTTTTGGAAAAATCAAATGAATTGAAAAGTTGTATCTGCCCCCCCTCCTTCCACTTTAATGTCCCTGTTTCATTTTTCTAAAACAATATCTTTGTTTTCTTTATTTTATAGTATAATACAGTGAGCATCTTTTAAGGTTTTAAACCATTACAGTGTTAGATGTAACATCTAGACATTGCAGTATATGAAATTCCATTTCATTGTAAAGTCACAATTTTCAATAAGTCAAAATAGGAAAAGGGCATTGTTAAGGTTTTTTTTTTCTCCTTCAAATTCTCCCCTCTCTCCCTAAGGCCAAGATAACTATGCCACAAAAACGACAAATTCACCAAGAGAGGAAATGTTCTTGTGAATGATGAATATAATCCACTGCATCTATAAAGCTCTTTATCATTTTAAAGATGAAACATCTTTTCTAATCTCATTATCCTTATCGTGAAAATTTGAAATAGCATTTCAACAATTTAAGGGGAATGTGACAAAGAGGCAAACTTTCACGTCGCCCTTAAGGAATTGCTAGCAAGATTGTCTCTTCCAACACGCCTCTAAATCTCTGTAGATCATAAGGCCGCCATGTTAGATATCAGTGGCAATAAATTGTAGAAGGACGTGTGCAGGATGTGGTCAAAAAAATCAAAATGGCAGCCATGATGGTGTGAAGCAAGTCCTCCTTATTTCTTTTGGGATGCATTGCATGTGGAATGAACATGAAACACTGGTGGAGCTTCAATTGTACATTTGTGGCTGCCATCTTGATTTTTTTTCTCTGCTTCAGAGGTGGATGGACTGCTTTCTTTGACAGCCCGGGCTGTCTTAACGGTGGGCCTGATGGGCACTTGCCCTTGGGCCCCACAAACATAGGGGCCCCATACTAATCTGTGTATGTTGTTAACCCTTCAATGCACCTTGTATCATATAAATACAGCAACATATTTATTACATTTTACTGTATTTTTTTAAATTAATACTAACATGCATTAAGAGAAATTAAAACTGATTTTTTTTCCGTAGATGATGAGACCAGCCTGCATGATTTTAATGTTTCTATACCGATTTTGTTGGAAGTGCCAATTGATTTTGCTAGTTAGGAGCCAGGTTGAAAATGGAGATCACCTAGGGACTGGACTAGAAGACCTCCAAGGTGCCTTCCAGCTTGATTCTGATTCTGATTCTGAATCATCATAAATACATACCAGTTGCCAAGTGACTAAATTTTAATCCTGTGATCGTGGGGATGCTGTAACGGACATTAGGAGCCGTGGTGGAGTAGTGGTTAGCGTGCAGTACTGCAGGCTACTTCTACTGACTGCTAGCTGCCTGCAATTTCACAGTTCAAATCTCACCAGGCTCAAGGTTGACTCAGCCTTCCATCCTTTTGAGGTCGGTAAAATGAGGACCCAGATTGTCAGGGGCAATAGGCTGACTTTTAAGAGTTAGAAAGGGCTGTAAAGCACTGTAAAGCAGTATATAAGTCTAAGCGCTATTGCTATTAGTATGACAACTAGTAGTAAACCACTTTTTTCAGCGCTGTTATAACTTCAAATGGTGACAGTAAAAGTATAGGATTCTCCGTCCAATTGTGTGTGACGCTAGGGTGCGATGCTCATCTCTGATTCTTGGCTAAGAGAGCCAGCCTTGTCCGAAGACATTTTTGTGGCCATGTGGCCAGCATGGCTATATGCCAAAGGTGAATGGAACCCTGTTACCTTCCCACCGAAGTGGTTCCTATTAATCTACTTGCATTTGCAAGCTTTCGAATTGCTAAGTGGAGCAAGAGCTGCAGCAAGGAATGGGAGCTCACCCCATCATGCGGTGCTCAGGTCTCGAATCTGATCTGTCAGATGGCAAGCTCAGTGTCTAACTGCTGAGCCATCAAGCCCCATAATTTTAAATGACCACTAAACAAATGGTTGTAAGTTGAGAACTATCTCTCCTACAGTCCATCCATGAGAAATATTCTTCTCCTCTGTGATAAATTTCAAAAGCAAATTCTCTTTTATCAAATTGATGCGCTGAATTTTTCCCCCCTGTGTTGAAAAATCTGCACTACCCCTCCCGAAAAAAAACACACAAATCCAAAACCCATTCTCTATGAAAAATGCATGTGCAATAACCTTGCAGATTGAGCGCTACTACTATTTCTATTACTACTATTATTAGCATATGTTTATCAGGTTTCTGTTCAAAATGCAAGCGTTTGAAATGATGAATGACAGCATTAAAAGCAAATTCAAATAATTTGTAAGCCACAATACAATTTAAAACAGGGTATAGTAACATAATTCAGCAGTGATGAAAATAATTTTGAAGTGTCTTGAACGCCTTGTAAAACAGAAACATTTTTAACCGATGGAGAAAACTATACAATGAGGCTTAGACCTTAACGCTGATATTCAGAAGGACCTCCAACCTGGGTACCAGTTCTTGAAAGGGAAAATGCAGCCCCATCCAAAATCAATCAAGATAAGTTACTTGATCCCTCAGTCTTTTTCGGATTGAGCAGAACTCTATCTGGCTCATCCAAACCCAAACAGCCTCCAGACCAGAGGTGGGTTTCAGCAGGTTCTGACCAGTTCTGGAGGGGGGAGGGGAGGTTGGGCGTGCATGCGCAGGGCAGGGTGCATAAAATTATGGGTGTGCGCACGTGCGTGCGCGAACCTCCCCCGCCCCCCTCCTTCCTGGCACGCGATGGCAAAAAGGTTAGCCATCACTGCCCTAGGGCTTTGCGATCGCTTTTGCAACTTTCCGACGAGCAAAGTCAGTGGAGAAGCCAGATTCAACCGTGTTGCTTAACGTAACAAGTGCAGCGATTAACAAAGATGGCAAGACAGGTCCTAAAATGGAACAGAACTTAGCAACACAAATGCTGGGCTCAATTGAGGTTGTAAATCGAGGACTACCTCTATTCAACAGTGAAGGTTCTAGCGATGACGTCTTGAGGAGGGTGTGTATAGATTTATTCCACACATTTTCTCTAATAGAAGCAGTTGCACAATGTATATTTTTAATGGATACCTTTCCGCATCACAACTCATGGAATACAGGAATGAGAAGTGTTCCTGCTGCTGTTGTTATTATTAAGCTTCATCTGATCTTCAGGCTGGAGTTGGCATTTTTATCCACCTGTCGAGTGCTTCCCAAGGACCTGAGATAGACAGATGTTGTAGCCTGATGATGTTAAAGGTATCCTTGAAGGATGTAAGCTTTTCCAAGTAAAGCTGCCTTTTGCAATTGACTGACGGTGGTTTTGTCAGTGTTGAGGGAGTTCAAGTGGTGCTCCAGATGTTTTGGAATTGCACCTCAGGGGCCTATCACTATTAGTACTACTTTCTTTTGCTTATTTTGGCCAGGATTGTTCTACTTCTATTTACAGAACTTGATTTTCTCCAATTCTCTCTCTTCTATTCTGCTTTCTCCATGTGCTGCCATGTCTACTATCCAGACTTTTTGGTCTTTCTTATCAACAATTGTTAATCTGGGAAGTTATGTGGAAGACAAATTTCTTGTGTGTCCAAATGGCCACATTTATTGGCCACATTTGGCCAATAAATAATATTCTGTTCTGTTCTGTTCTGTTCTGTTCTGTTCTGTCCTGTCCTGTCCTGTCCTATTCTATTCTCTATTTCTTCTCCTTATTCTATTCTATTCTCTATTTCTTCTTGTTCTGTTCTGTTCTATTCTGTTCTGTTCTTTCTATTCTTATTCTATTCTATTCTCTATTTCTTCTCCTTATTCTATTCTATTCTATTCTATTCTATTCTATTCTATTCTATTCTATTCTATTCCTTATTCTATTCTATTCTCTATTTCTTCTCCTTATTCTATTCTATTCTACTCTACTCTACTCTACTCTACTCTACTCTACTCTACTCTACTCTACTCTACTCTATTCTATTCTATTCTATTCTATTCTATTCTAATCCCAATCCATTCCATTCCATCCCATTCCATCCCATTCTATTCTATTCTCTATTTCTTCTCCTTATTCTATTTATTCTATTCTATTCTATTCTATTCTATTCTATATTCTATTCCTATTCTATTCTATTCTATTCTATTCTATTCTATTCTATTCTATTCCATTCCATTCCATTCCATTCCATTCCATCTCATTCTATTCTATTCTCTATTTCTTCTCCTTATTCTGTTCTGTCCTGTTCTATTCCTCTGCCTATTATTTATTCAATTTATATGGTCACCCATTTCATCTAAGTGACTCTAGGCAGCTCACCACAAAATTGTATATTAGTCCGAGAACTGCAGATTTGCTACATTTGCTTTAATTTAGGGCTGTAATGAATTTCTCTCCCCATCACTAATGAAGAGAATATGGGGGAAAGTTCTTGTTAAACATGGTATTTTCCCTTTCTATTACTTAATGGTGAAGAACATGGAAAGTGTACAATTTTCTTAAAGTGGTTCAAAGGCTTAATATTATGGGTTGCCAGGATCAGCCTGGAAGTAGGAACATCTGTTTATTCATGTATTTCACACTTGATAAAAATAACGTTCAGTCATTACTATCTTCCAAAATTGTTTTTAAGTAACTGGTTTCCAAAAGCAACAAAATCTTCTCTTCCTATATCTGGAATTAAAATGAGCCGATCGGTGTCCATTGGTTAATGGTAGTACAACCATTCGTATAGTGAACATTCAAAGTTGCAATGGCACTGAAAGAAGTGACTTATGATTGTCTCTCACACTTATGACAGTTGCAGCGTCTCCACAGTCACGTGATCAAAATTTGAACGCTTGACAACTGGCATGTACTTATGACTGTTGCGGTGTCCTGGGCTCATGTGATCACCTTTTGCAACCTTCTGTTGTGGCCCGTACACGGCCTGTGCAGCTAGTAGCTGATTCAGACAGCGAGGAGGCTGGTGTGGTGCTGCGCCAGCAGCCTGTGCAGCTGGCACTTGAGTCGGACAATGAGGAGGCTGGAGAAGATGTGGTGCCAGAGGCAGGGATTCAGCCAGGGCCTTCAGAAACTCCAGAAGCTCCCTTAACTGAAGAGGAGAAAGAGGAGGAGCCTCTTCTTGATGCACGGGCACACAGAGCTGCCAAAAGGCAGGAGTGGCTCCTCAGGAGCAGGTCTCCTCGAGAGTAAGGCTTGGGGCTAATTGGCCACTCCCTTAGCCTATTTAAGGAGGAATGCTGATTGAAGCAATTTGCAGGGAACAACTTAGTTCACATACCTTCGTGTCTTGTCTTGCTTATCTTATCAGCTTCCTGCAAATTGTTTCTGGGCATTCTGCCAACCATAGTAAGCTTTCAGTTATTATTCTTTGAATTCTTGGCGGCTATTAATGCAATTAATTAACAACCGTTGTTGTAAAAGACTGGTTTATTCAGTAAACTAAGGTTTGAACGGACTTTGTGTGTGCTGCGTTCTTTGGGGTCCGTAGCTGGGGCAGAACACCTTCTGGCAAGCAAAGTCAAACTGGGAAACCAGATTCACTTAACAGATTTACAAGACTCTGTTACTGCAACCTTCAAATAAAAGTCGCATTAGCATTTATAACTTTGGTTTTCTCAAAAGGCTGGGGAAAAAACCCCTTTCAGTAGAGATGGATAAGCAAACTAATCTGGTTTGACGAAGCCTAAATGGACTTATTAATGATTCCTAATTAATTTCTGCCCCATCAAATCAGGACCTCTACCATAGTGGAACGGGAAGTCAACCATTGGAATCTGATAAGAAAAAAAATCAACCACTGGTTGTTAGGAAATGATAATTTCCTAACTTGTTGGGTTGGCAATATATAAACCTCAATATAGCTTTAAGACTGTATTGCTGTATTGCATCATACTGTGTCCTGATTGGCTTGCTCTGTAGCCAATGTCCTTAAAAGGGAGCTTGAAACAGGGTTTGTTTCTCTTTGATACTCCTTTCTGATCGTTACTGCTCTTTACTGCTCTGTGCTGTATTTGCTACTGTTTGCAACTGTTTATTGTCTATGACTACGACGACTGGTAAGAAGACTTTGTTATTGGAATATCCCTAGACTATTGTTCTACTATCTACGCTTGATCTGTGTATGACCTGGACTGTTTATTGGACTATGCCTTATTACTATTTCCTGAAAGTAAACACAACTCAGTGTATCTCTGTGTTGGCTGTGTTATTTCGCAACTGCTCTCAGTCGTTTTCATGTGTACAACCTTGCTACTCAAGGGTTGCTTTGCGAATTCCTTAACACTGGTTGAATCTTCTGATGTTATCCCAGATTTATTCCTAGTATTGGAAGCTCAGTCACCATCTAGGGATACCCCAAAGCTTATGACTACAGGTACTCTTCAATTTACAACAGCTCATTTAGTGACCATTCAAAGTTACGATGACACTGAAAAAAGTGACATGACCATTTTTCGCACGTACTACCTTTGCAGCATTCCCATGATCATGTGATCAAAATTCAGATACTTGGGAACTGGTTCATACTTAGGACCGTTGCTGTGTCCCAAGGTCATGTGATCCCCTTTTGCAACCTTCTGACAAGTAAAATCAATGGGGAAGTCCGATTCATTTAACAACCTTGTGACTAACTTATCAACTGGAGTGATTCACTTAACAATTGTGGCAAGAAAGGTTGTAAAATGGAGCAAAATTCACTTAACAAATGTCTCACTCGGCAACAGAAATTTTGGGGTCAATTGTGGTCATAAAGTCAAGGACTACCTGCATTTGACAAGTCTTGATAAATTACAATCTAATGACGATGCATTCAGTTCGTGTACCTGCAGTTTTGCACCTAAAAATTATGACCTGGCATAATCCATAAATCTGTATCTAGTTTTCATTCATTCATTCATTCATTCATTCATAAAAATGCTTCTGACATTCAACTTCCCATACTTTGTACTGTTCTACTTTTTTGCCAAATAAGATTTCCCAATAATTTGAACACATGGAATATTACAGCATTATGCAAAAAAAAGAGAGAGATCTAAATATGGAAATATATTTTGCTTCTTTGTTTTTCATCCTCGTGTTAAAAAGTGCATCTGTGGAATTTAGATTTAGAGGCAAAAGACCTCACAAGTGAACGATGTCTATCATCTGTGGCTGATGCTTCAATTGCCAATCAAGATGGTTTAATTCAAGATTTGATTCCTGGCTGTCACTTCATCCGTGCCCTGCATCCTCAAACTTTCAGTTACTTTCTTCTTCAGCAAAGTTAAGCCAATGATATGCATTGTCACATCCAACTACGAAGACATGGTGAAGATGGAAGACTGTTTGTTCTGCTCTCTGGTCGAGATAAGTAGTAAATATGCTTAGGCTATGATACTATTCTCTTATGGATACAGTGAAAACAAAAGGGAGATAAAGTGGTGTGAACTCAATTAACAACATCTTGAGTACAAGTCTATTCATTTCCACCCTTTTAAATAGTAGTAAATGCAAGAGGGATCTTGGAGTCCTAGTGAATTACCACTTAAAATATGACCCATCAGTGTGCTGCAGTTGCTAAAAAAGCCAGCACAGAATAGAATAGAATAACAGAATTGGAAGGGACCTTGGAGGTCTTCTAGTCCAACCCCCTGCCCAGGCAGGAAACCCTATACCACTTCAGACAAATGGTTATCCAACCTCTTCTTAAAAATTTCCAGTGTTGGAGCACCCACAACTTCTGGAGGCAAGTTGTTCCATTGATTATTTGTTCTGTCAGGAAATTTCTCCTTAGTTCTAAGTTGCTTCTCTCCTTGATGAGTTTCCACCCATTGCTTCTTGTCCTGCCCTCAGGTGCTTTGGAGAATAGCTCGACTCCCTCTTCTTTGTGGCAACCCCTGAGTTATTGGAACATTGCTATCATGTCTCCCCTAGTACTTCTTTTCATAAACTAGACGTACCCAGTTCCTGCAACTGTTCTTCACATGTTTTAGCTTCCAGTCCCCTAATCATCTCTGTTGCTTTTCTCTGCACTCTTTCTAGAGTCTCCACATCTTTTTTACATTTCTAGGCTGCATAAACAGAGGGATAGAATCAAGATCACGTGATGGAGTTAATACCACTTTATAATGCCTTGGTAAGACCATACTTGGAATACTGAATCCAGTTTTGGTTGCTACAATATAAAAAGGATGTTGAGACTCTAGAAAGAGCGCAGAGAAGAGCAATATTGCTGAGCACATTGTAAGCCGCCCTGAGTCTTCGGAGAAGGGCGGCATATAAATCAAATTATAAATAAATAAATAAATAAATAAAGATGACTAGGGGACTGGAGGCTAAAACATATGAAGAACGGTTGCTAGAATTGTGTATGTCTAGTTTTATGAAAAGAAGGACTAGGGGTGACAAGATAGCAGTGTTGCAAAATTTGAGGGGCTGCCAGAAGTAAGAGGGAGTCAACCTATTCTCCAAAGCACCTGAGGGTAGGACAAGAAGCAATGGGTGGAAACTAATCAAGGAGAGAAGCAACCTAGAACTAAGGAGAAATTTCCTGACAGTTAGAACAATTAATCAGTGGAACAACTTGCCTCCAGAAGTTGCTTGAACACTGCAAGTTTTTAAGAAGAGACTGGACAACCATTTGTCTAAAATGGTGTAGGCTCTCCTGCCTGAGCAAGGGGTTGGACTAGAAGACCTCAAAGGTCCTTTCCAACTCTGCTATTTTGTTATTCTGTTAAATATGTAACACATGTGAAGATAAGCGTTGCCTGATGGACCCAAACTGTTTAGCAATTCAGTAACTCGCAAACTGCTATGATATGAACAGAAATGGCAGGTTTCCAAGTGATTGGTATTTGCAGGGCGGATTAGCTATTTTGTTCAACTATGACCAAAGAACAGGAGATTCCAGGAGTTAAGATGAACTGACATATGTATTGTGCGACGCCAGCTAATGGAACAAAAGAAGGTACTTTATAGCAGATCAGAGTATTTGGCCATTTAATCCCTGTCTTTTTCATCAACTAGTACCTTATCCTTTTTCGCTGGAGACAACAGAGTTGAACCTGAGGCCTCCTACAGACAAAATAAGCACCGAATCACTGAATTATAATCCCTCCAGAAGATTTACATGGCTGAAAAATTAAGCACCCATCAACAGAGAGTTTGATTCTCTGACTTGGCTAGATCTACAAAACATTTCAGTTAAGAATGTTTATATAGCTTGTGGTCAAAGAATAAGTAGTTGAATAAGAAAACGGTAGCCTTGTTCATTATATCCACTAAGAATATGTCCACCAAGAAACATGTTCACTGCAGAAGAGAATATTTGTAGCTCAGGGTTGAACTGTAGGGCCCTTGCTGCTCTCCGAGCTTGGTGATTTTCTTACAGACATTTCATTACCAAACTAGATAACATCATCAGAGTTAGTAGGGAGTGAGGTTTGGTCTCTAGTTGAGTAGGGAAACATCTGTAAGAAAACTACCAAGCTCAGAGAGCACCAAGCACATCTTCACTATCTCTGTTCGTCTTCTTCATGCATCCCAAGGAAATTACGACAGCAAAATCCCACAGAGACTTATGGTTAGGCCTTATTATTTTTTATTTTATTCATTAAATTTATATACTGCCCATCTCACTATTAAGCAACTCTGGGTGACTTTCTAGGCCAGTGATGGCTAACCTTTTTGCCGTTGCGTGCCAAAAGAGGGAGAGGGTGGGAGGTTGCGCACGTGCGCGTCCACACCCATAATTTAATGAGCCCCGCGCATGCGCGCACAACCCCCTGCGCTGCTCCTGCTTTTGGTACGTGATGGCATGGTGGGCTCAGTAGGCCCGCTTTTTGCCCTCCCCAGGCTCCAGAGGCTTTCTAGGAACCTGGGGAGGGCAAAAACAGCCTTCCCTACCCCCTTGGAGGCCCTCTGGAGGACGGAAACAGCCCGTTTCCTGACTTCCGGTGGGCCCAGAAGGCCCAAAAATCAGTTGGCTGGCGCGTGCATGCACGCTGGAGCTGAGCTAGGGCAACGCTCGTGTGCCCACAGATATGGCTCCACGTGCCACCTGTGGCACGTGTGCCATAGGTTCACCATCACGGTTCTAGACCTTTCTTCCTAAGCTTTTCTTCTGTAGGAAGTTAGCACCCACCCCTCTCCTAGGAAAATGAGATATTTTAGGAAATATTAAAAGGGCAGAATATTTCCCCTAAAAGGGAGACAGAAACTCAGCCCCCCCCCCCACCTTTGTCAATGGGCCATTAAGGCCTGGGCCAGTCTATGCTACATAACGAAGATCTACCTCCTGCAGGCAGAGCCAGAGTAGGAATTGCCCAAAGCCATTTCATTACATCATCACCCAGCAAGGCTCAACCAAGCTTGGGACTCAAAACACAACCTACAGAGTTACTCCTGCATGGCCCCATGACAACCAATCAGAATACAAGCTCAAATTCAAAGCCAAACAGAGGCTATAAATCTCTCTCTCACACACTCATGTGCTTTTTTGCCCAGGACCTCAAACCATGTGGTCCTGTCCACCATCTTTCCAATCAGCCACCATGTTTCCAGTGTCTGTCTCCCCACTTGGAACTAAACCCAGATGGACATTTCTTCCAACACTTCAAAATAGGTCCTCCAGGTTTCCTCATGGCAATGGCTGTGTTTCTACAGGACATTTAATCATGTTAGGGTCAAA
The DNA here is from genome assembly GCF_029531705.1 of Pantherophis guttatus. The sequence goes on from NW_026844107.1 coordinate 141,087, forward strand.
TCTAGAACCTCCATTCCCACAATATGCTACATTTGGTTAGTCCAAACATTTTGTTGTGGCTGAGCTTATGATGTGATGTAGCCCCTTGATTCAAAGTATAGAATAGAATAATAGAATAGAATTCTTTATTGGCCAAGTGTGATTGGACACACAAGGAATTTGTCTTTGGTGCATACGCTCTCAGTGTACACAAAAGAAAAGATACATTCATCAAGAAACATAAGGTACAACACTTAATGATAATCATAGGGAAACAGTCAATATAAATCTTAAAGATACCAGCAACAAGGTTACAGTCATACAGTCATAAGTGGGAGGAGATGGGTGATAGGAACGATGAGAAGATTGATAGTAATAGTAATGCAGACTTAGTGAATAGTTTGACAGTGTTGAGGGAATTATTTGTTTAGCAGAGTGATGGCGTTTGGGGAAAAACTGTCCTTGTGTCTAGCTGTTCTGGTGTGCAGTGCTCTATAGCGTCGTTTTGAGGGTAGGAGTTGAAAGAGTTTATGTCCCGGATGCGAGGGGTCTGTAAATATTTTCACAGCCCTCTTTTTGACTCGTGCAGTATACAGGTCCTCAATGGAAGGCAGGTTAGTAGTTATGTTTTTTCTGCACAAGTATTCACAAGTATTGTGTGAACCAAGAAAACTGGTAACCTGATAAAGCATGAGGTGTGATTACAGTTTTTGTGATTATTCTGCACCGTTTTTATATCAGTTTTCATCACATTTTTGTGGTTTATTGTGCATCATTTTTATGTGAATTGGGCTACTGAATGACACATGTGCTTATATTTATTTACTTATTCGATTTTATCACATCTTCATAAGTAACTCAAGATGATGAACCTACCTGTAATTTAACATCAGCTGTCTGCAATTAAAGTAAGATCGAATCTCGCCAGGCTCAAGGTTGACTCAGCCTTCCATCCTTTCTAAGGTAGGTAAATTGAGGACCCAGTTTGTGGGGGCAATAAGCTGACTTTGTATAAATATACAAGAGGATGAAGGCTATTGCTTAACGCACTGTAAGCCGCCCTGAGTCTCCGGAGAAGGGCGGCATATAAATCAAATTAAAATAAAAAAAAATAAAAATAAAATACCTGATACTCTTTCCTTCTCCTAATTTCTCCACAACAACCCTATGAGACAGAGGGATTGGCTTTCATGCCTAAGGCAGGACTAGAACTCACCGTCTCCTGGTGATTGGCCTACACTCATCTAGCCAGTTTTCATCCTAAGGTAGGACTGGAACATACCGTCTCCTGATGATTGGCACAAAGTCACCCAGCCAGTTTTTCATGCCTAAGGTGGAACTAGAACTTACCATCTCCTGGTGATTGGCCCAAAGTCACCCACATGACTTTCATGCCTAAGGTGGAACTAGAACTCACTGTCTCCTGTGATTGGTCCAAAGTCACCCCATCACTTTTCATGCCAAGGCAAGACCAAAAGTCACAGCCTCATAGCTTCTAGGACAGCACCTTAACTATTAGATAGATAGAGATAGAGATAGAGATTATACACACATACACACTATATGAGGAAAAAGATGAGAAAGAAAAGCCAGAAGAAAAGAGAATTAATGGTTACATATATCTCGTAGCCCAATTACAAGAATGATTTCCATTTTACTGGGAGAAAAGTTCCAGGGAGGCTTTGGCTAAGCTATAACCCCTATTAAAATGAGCAAAGAAATGGCTAAATTGTAAATCGTGCTTGAGGATAATTAATTTATTTCCTTCTAAGTACCTATTGACCTGTTCTTGTGAGAGTTGTTAAAACTAATCACAGAAGTATTGTTTAAGCAGTTCATGCAACTTGCAAAAGTGGATTGCTTTCCTGGACTTGGCTCTACAATACAGAATATATGTTCGGGAAATTTATGAAAAACTTGCAGTTTGAGAGATGTGGAGAGGAGAAGGAGGAGGAGAAGGAGAAGGAGAAGAAGAAGAGGAGGAAGAGGAGGAAGATGATGATAGGAGGAGGAGGAAGAGGATAGGAGGAGGGAGGAGGAGAAGGAGGAGGAGGAGGAGGAGAAGAAGAAGAGGAGGGGGAGGAAGAGGATGATAGGAGGGGGAGGAAGAGGATAGGTAGAGGGAGGAGGAAGAGGATAGGAGGAGGAGGAGGAGAAGAAGAAGAGGAGGAGGAGGAAGAAGATGATGATGATAGGAGGAAGAGGATATGAAGAAGAGGAGGAGGAAGAAGAAGAAGATGATAGGAGGAAGAGGAGGAGAAGAGGGAGGAGGAAGATGATGATAGGAGGAGGAGGAAGAGGATAGGAGGAGGAGGAAGAGGAAGAAGAAGATAATAGGAGGAAGAGGAGAGGAGGAGGAGGAGAAGAAGAAGAGGAGGAGGAGAAGGAGGAGGAAGGGGAAAAGGAAGAAGATGATAGGAGGAAGAAGAGGAGAGGAGGAGGAGGAGAAAGATGATGATAGGAAGAGGAGGATAATTATTATTATTATTATTATTATTATTATTATTATTATTATTATTATTAAAGGATAATTAATCAAAAAGAAACTAGGAACCATGTAGATGTTTCCAGCACAAAATACAAGTAGTTCCTGATTTACAACAGTTCATTTAGTGACCGTTGAACATTACCGCAGCACTGATAAAAAGGGACTTACGACTGGTTTTTGACAATTAACAACCCACTGCAGCATCCCGATGGACACGTAATCAAAATTCAGATGCTTGGCAACCGACTCATATTTATGTCAGTTCCAATACCCCCGGGTCATGGGATCCCCTTTTGTGACCTTCTGACAAGCAAGGTCAACGGGGAAGACAGATTCACTTAACAACTGTGTCAAGAAAGGTCATAAAATGGGGCAAAACTCACTGTCTCGTTTAGCAACAGGAATTTTGGACTCCGTTGTGGGTTGTAAGTCAAGGAGAACCTGCAGCTGAGTAAGTTTTTTTTCTTTTAACACACAGATATACCTGCTCACAATTTGTAGCCAGGACTACTTATGGTGAACTTCTTCTCCCTAATTTTATTTGTTTAATACTGAATATCTGACAAATAAGGAAACGAAGTCAATCCTCTCTTTTTGGTGACAGCCCCTCCAGTAGTGGAAGACAGCTGTCATGTCACCCCTGATTCTTCTCTTTGTTAAGCTAAACATACCTAAATGTCTATGGAGATTCTCAGTTATCCAGGTCCTGGTTGTCCCAAAAGTGCTTTTTTCAGGAGGCAACTGGACTTTCTTGTTTTTCTTTGAAGATGTTTCCTTTCTCATCCAAGAAGCTTCTTCAGCTCTGACGGGATGGTTGAGAATGGAAGGATTTATACTCCTTGCAGACAGCTGGCCATATGCATTCCTTAACCTTAAAGACCAGCTAAAAGGATCAGTGGTGGAATTCATTTTTTTTTACTACCGGTTCTGTGGGTGTGGCTTGGTGAGCGTGGTGTGGCTTGGTGGGTGTGGCTTGGTGGGCATGGCAGAGGAAGGATACTGCAACATCTCTATTCTCACCCCACTCCAGGGGGAAGGATACTGCAAAATCCCCATTCCTTCCCCACTCCAGGGGAAGGATACTGCAAAATCTCCATTCCCTCCCCACTCCAGGGGAAGGATCCTGCCAAATCCCCATTCCCTCCTCACTCCAGGAGAAGGTTACTGCAAAATCTCCATTCTCACCCCACTCCAGGGGAAGGATACTGCAAAATCTCCATTCCCACCAGTGGAGGGTTGCTACCGGTTCGCCCTGGTTCGGGCAAACTGGTAGTAGCTGTGGCAGGAGGCTCCGCCCACCCACCCGGACGTCATCAAATACGCTTTGCGCATGCGCAGAAACTTCCACGTGAGCGAACCGGTAGCAAAGGTAAATGAAACCCACCACTGATTCCCACCCCACTCCAGGAGAAGGATACTGCAAAATCCCAATTCCCTTCCCACTCCTGGGGAAAGGATATTGCAAAATCTCCATTCCCACCCCACTCTGGGGCCAGCTAGAGGTTTGCCGGTTCTCCAAACTACTCAAAATTTCCGCTACCGGTTCTCCAGAACATGTCAGAAACTGCTGAATAGCACCCCTGAAAAGGATGAAAATGACCAGCTGTTTGCAAGGATTATAAATCCTTCCATTCTCCACCATTTAGTCAGAGCTGAAGAAGCTTCTTGGATGAGAAGTGAAATGTCTTCAAGGAAAAACCAGAAAGTCCAGTTGCCTCTAGAAAAAAAAACACCTTTGGGACTAAACATACCTAGCTCCCTCCGCCATTCAGCTCCCTTATGATCCTTGATGCTCTTCTCTGCACACTTTCTGAGGTCTCAGCATCTTTTCTGCGTCATAGTGACCAGAATTAGATGCAATAATCCCAATATGGCCTCACTACTGCAGAATGATGGGGCTACACTTGAAATACTGTGTACAGTTCCCTCTCTATCCATGGGAAACCTGGCTGCTGTGATTGACTCTTAGTTTTGACAGATGACTAGATTCACAAGTTAATCACCTCTCAAAACCTGCTCCATGCTTTGGCTACACAAGACTGCCTCTAGGCCAAGCGAGAACCGGTTAGGACAACACTCCAACTTTGTCTGTACAAGTCTGATCGGCTTTAAAAAACATGCAGCAACTTCCTGCTAAATGGCTTGCAAAACCCTGAAGGAGAGGCGATAAAACAATATGAGATGCCCTGCCATACTCCACACAGTATAAGCCATTAATCTGGACAACAGGGCTGTAGAAGAGAGAGAGAAAGAGAGAGAGGGGGGGAGGGAGGGAGAAGGAGGAATGAGAGAGAGAGAAGAGAGAGAGAAAGAGAGAGAGGGGGGAGGGGGAGAAGGAGGAATGAGAGAGAGAGAAGAGAGAGAGAAGGGGGAATGAGAGAGAGAGAAGACACAGAGAATAAGGGAGAGAATTAGAATAAGAGAGAATTAGAAAATAAGAGAGAGCAAATAAGAGAGAATGCGAGAGAATGAGAATGAGAGAATGAGAGAGAAAATGAGAATGAGAGCGAATGAGAGAGAGAATAAGAGAAAGAGAGCATAAGAGAGAGAGAATGGCAATGAGAGAATAAGAGAAAATGAGAATGAGAGTGAATAAGAAAGAGAATGAGAGAGAGAATGAGAATAAGAAAATAAGAGAGAAAATGAGAAAGAGAGAATAAGAGAGAAAATGGGAAAGAGAGAAAGAGAGAGAGCGAATAAGAGTGAAAATGAGGGTGAGTATGAGAGAATAAGAGAGAGAAAATGAGAATGAGAGAGAGAGAATAAGAGAGAAAGAGAATGAAAGAGGGAGGGAGGGAGGGAGAATTCATGTACTCTAACTGGAAGCTAAGATGACCTGGTCCTTGGGACATCAAAGAATAACTCAGCACCCACAACCCTATTATTATTGCTTAGAGTATTAACATTACAGAAGTCTAACAGTTTGGGAAGCTATAAATGTCTCTTTATTAATCAGCAGTTCTTAAAAGTCTATAAATATCCACCACTATATTTGTTTAATGCACTCTTAAAGCTTCCAGAGGAGCTGTTATTATCTGACATGTCAACTCGGTAGTGCCTTGAATAAAGTATCAGGATCTTGCTTTTTAGCCTGCTTTTCTTCTTTTCAATATTTTGCTAGTAAATCACTGGGCGAACTGCTCTCATCCTAAATCTCTGCACCTTTAAAACTCAGAGATATTTTTAAGAAAATGACTGTCTCTGTCTTCTAGCAATGCTCAGCCAGAGGAGGAGGAGGTAAGACAAAATAGGCCAAGTGTACAATCCTGGTGCATGTAGGCATATCTGCCAAAGTTTCACTTATTTCTACAGTAGAATTCCAGAGAAAATCCATTACCCATTGCTGTTCAAGCAAAATGATCTGTTCTTGCAGAAATCTATCATAGCATGAAGGGGCAGGTAATTTATCCTGTCGGGTAGTATAAATTTTGAAGTAATTCTTGGCTTAACAATAGGTTAAAATGCACATATTTCGGCAAAGTCCAAAGAGAATACTTTATGCGCCAAGTGGGATTAGACACATAAGGGATTTGTCCACAGTGCATATAGAAGCATCTAGAATAAGAGAGTTGGAAGGCATCTTGGAGGTCTTCTAGTCCAACCCCCTGCCCAGGCAGGAAACCCTACACCACTTCAGACAAATGGTGATCCAACCTCTTCTTAAACACTTCCAGTGTTGGAGCATTCACAACTTCTGGAGGCAAGTTGTTCCACTGATTAATTGTTCTCACTGTCTGGAAATTTCTCCTTAGTTCTAAGTTGCTTCTCTCCTTAATTAGTTTCCACCCATTGCTTCTTGTCCTGCCCTCAGGTGCTTTGGAGAATAGCTTGACTCCCTCTTGTTTGTGGCAGCCCCTGAGATATTGGAACACTTCTATCATGTCTCCCCTAGTCCTTCTTTTCATTAAACTAGACATGCCCAGTTCCTGCAACCGTTCTTCATATGTTTTAGCCTCCAGTCCCCTCATCATCTTGGTTGCTCTTCTCTGCACTCTTTCTAGAGTCTCCACATCTTTTTTTACATCGTGGCAACCAAAACTGATGCAGACCTCCTCAGGATACATGCAAAATAACAAAGTAATAATAATCAATGATGCCAATAATAAACGGTAGTGGAACAGATCAGAGGATAATAGTAATACAGCCACACTACATGGGTAAATATACCTAGACGTAAGACAGCACTGTTCAGAATTAGGCGTTCAGCAAAGTGATGGCACAAAGGAAAAAAAACAGTCCATTTTTTTCTGCGTCCAGTTGTTTTGGCATGCAATGCCCTATAGTGGTGTCCTGAGGGAAAGAAGTTGAAGCAGCTTATGTCCAGGATGTGAGGGGTCTGTAGATATTTTCTCAGCCCTCTTGCTGACCTGTGCAATATAGAGTGGAGTGGAGTGGAGTGGAGTGGAATGGGATGGGATGGGATGGGATGGGATGGGATGGGATGGGATGGGATGGGATAGAATAGAATAGAATAGAATAGAATAGAATAGAATAGAATAGAATAGAATAGACAGAGTTGGAAGGGACCTTGGAGGTCTTCTAGTCCAACCCCCTGTTCAGGCAGGAAACCCTATACCATTTCAGACAAACAGCTGTCCAGTCTCTTCACAAAAGCTTCCAATGTTGGAGCATTCGCAACTTCTGGAGGCAAATTGTTCCACTGATTAATTGTTCTCACAGTTAGGAAATTTCTCCTAGGTTGCTTCTCTCCTTGATTAGTTTCCACCCATTGCTTCTTATCCAGCCTTCAGGCGCTTTGGAGAATAGCTTAACTCCCTCTTCTTTGTGGCAGCCCCTGAGATATTGGACCACTGCTCTCATGTAGTCCTTCTCTTCACTAGACTAGCCATGCCCAGTTCTTGCAGCTGTTCTTCGTATGTTTTAGCCTCCAGTCCCCTAATCATCTTTGTTGCTCTTCTCTGCACTCTTTCTAGAGTCTCCACATCTTGGTGATCAAAACTGAATTGATTTCTTTTGCAGTCCTAACTATCCGTCGAAGTCTGTCCCTGTCCTTTTTTGGCTGTTGTACCAACCCAGACATTTCACTGGGGAAACAGATGCAACCTACAAACTGTAGGTTAGCTAAAGCTGGCATGAAAAATGAATGCTGATTTTATCTGTGAGGTTTAAATTTTGGAATGATGTGAAACTTCAGTCTAACAACGGAAAGCATGCTGGGGTGGGGCAAGCCAAATATGTACAAACGCATACACCTCTTAATTCAGCACAAACAGCAGATCATGCCCTGTGCATCAAATTATACCCTTGTCAGTACAGATGGGTGAAATATAGGATTGAATGCCGATTTATTTATTTATGGGCCTGTTTGCTTACTGCTCCAGTCCAACAGCACTGGATATATAGATAAATTCCTCTGGCATATAAAAATACTAGGACTCTCACTGGGAGCACCATAAATATAATAAGAATTGGAACATCACCCATTGATTGTTACCTACAGTGGGGGTTTTCGGTAAAGTTGGACTACGTACAAGGATTATTGTGCATTTATTTATTTGATTTTTATCCTGCCTTTATTGTTAGTAAGTAACTCAAGGCAGATAACACATTTATTTATTTATTTATTTATTTATTTATTTATTTATTTATTTATTTTTATTTATTTATTTATTTATTTGCAAATATTTATATGCCGCCTTTCTCCCAAAGGACTCAGGGCAGCGAACACAAGTTAAAAAACATACAATAATAAAGGAAAATCCTAATTAAAAACCAATTAAAACAGGGACAAATAAATAATAAAACCCAAGAATCAGAATCAGCCCATTTGTTGAAACAGCCAAGTCTTTAGGCCTTGGCGGAAGGAGCGGAGATCAGGGGCCATCGGGAGCTCGGTGGGTAACTCATTCCAGAGGACAGGAGCGCCCGCAGAGAACGCTCTACCCCTGGATGTCGCCAGCTGACATTGTCTGGTCGACGGTACCCTGAGGAGGGCAGCCCTGTGTGAGCGGACAGGACGGTGGGAGGCGGGCAGGAGATGGTCCTGCAAATACCCCGGACCTAAGCCATGTAGGCACATCTAATACAGGGGTGGGTTCTACTTACCTTTACTACCGGTTCGCAGTGGAGCTTGTGTGCGCTTCTGCGCATGCACAGATCACCAAATGTGACGTCAGGAGCGGGTGGGCGGAGCCTCCCTCCTTTTTTACTACCGGTTCTCAAGAACCGAACAGAACCGGGAGCAACCCACCACTGATCTAATATCATTTTCTACTCCTGGTTTCTCCTCAAAAACCCTGTGAAGTGAGTTGGACTGAGAGAATGGAACTGGCCCAGAGTCAACCAGCTGGCTTTCATGCCAAACATGGGCTAGAACTCACAGTCTCCTGGTGCTTGGCCCAAAGTCACAAAGCCAGTTTTTGGCCTTAGGTGGGACTAGAACTCACAGTCACCTGGCGATTGGCCCAAAGTTATGCAGCCAGCTTTCATGCCTAAGAAGATCTCACTGTCTCTTGGTGATTGGCGAAAAGTTGCCCAGCCAAGTTCCATGCCTAAGGTGGGACTAGAACTCACAGTCTCCTGGCGATTGACCCAAAGTCACCTAGCCAGCTTTCATGCCTAAGGAGAACTCAATGTCTCCTGGTGATTGTCCAGCCAAGTTCTGTGCCTACGCTGGGACTGGAACTCACCATCTCCTGGTTCCTAGGCCAGCACTTTAACCACTGGACCAGAATTTCCCAATCTTTCTGGCTTTGTGGACCAGCCAGGAAGAGGGGAGAGGGAATGGTTCTGCGTCAGCAGCGGGCAAGTGTATGCACGGGCACACAGCTCCATTTGCACAAGCACCTGCCCCTCACACAAATGAAGCACACACACACACAAGCTTGCCTGCTGCTCGTGCAAATGGGGATGCATACGCCCACTCGCCTGCCACTTCGGTGGCCTGGTTCCCAACAGTTCAAAGCCCAGTAGTGGGCTGTTGCCTTGGGGTTGGGGACTCCTACATTAGACTACAGGTCTCCAACCTTGGCAAGTTTAAGCCTGGTGGACTTCAACTCCCAGAATTCCCCAGCCAGCAAATTCTGGGAGTTGAAGTCTGCCAGGCTATGGTTTTCCCAGTTGCAATATATGGCTGTGAAAGTTGGACCATAAGGAAGGCTGAGCGCCAAAGAATTGAGGCCTTTGAACTCTGGTGCTGGAGAAGACTCCTGCGAGTCCCTTGGACTGCAAGGTGATCAAACCGAGTCAAACCGAGTCAAAGGTTGACTCAGTCTTCCATCCTTTCGAGGTAGGTAAAATGAGGACCCGGATTGTGGGGACAATAAACTGACTTTGTATAAAAAACAACACCGCGGGGGGGGGGGGGGGGCGAAAGCCCTACTAAGCAGGTATATACAAAAGTATGACGCCTATTGCTTAACGCATTGTAAGCCGCCCTGAGTCTCCGGAGAAGGGTGGCATATAAATTGAACCAATAAATAAATAAATAAATAAAACCGGTCAGTCCTAGAGGAGATCAACCCTGACTGCTCTTTAGAAGGCCAGATCCTGAAGATGAAATTCAAATACTTTGGCCATCTAATGAGAAGGAAGGACTCCCTGGAGAAGAGCCTAATGCTGGGAAAGATTGAGGGCAAAAGAAGAAGGGGACGACAGAGAACGAGGTGGCTGGATGGAGTCACCGAAGCAGTTGGTGTGAGCTTAAATGGACTCTGGAGGATGGTAGAGGACAGGAAGGCCTGGAGGAATGTTGTCCATAGGGTTGCGATGGGTTGGACATGACTTCCCAAATAACAACAACAAGGCTTAAAATTGCCAAGGTTGGAGACCCCTGCAGTAGATCAAACTGTCTCTCCATTCAATTCTTCTCTCCTCATTTTCCCATTTCACCCATCGTTCAATCCCATCATTTTTGAAGGCTACTAACCATCTTCACTCCTCATCTGATGACTTCTCTCCAGAGAGTGAAGTCCTTCCCGTGTTTGTTCGTTTTTTAAAATAAAATTTGGTATATATCTGCGATCCCAGCTGAATGTCAGCCCCTAAACCAATTTGGCAAAACTCTACAAACCTAGCAGGATTGAACCTGATTGTTGCATGGATAGCAAACCACCAGATAGATCGCAGATGTCTGCAAGACTAGGAGAAGATTGGGGTGGCGGGAGAGAAACATGCTGGAGGAAGGTAATTGTTAACCAATTGGGAAGCCTTGCCAAGAAAGTGACATGGATGGATCCAAGCAAAGCTGAGCTCGGCTTTTATCACACCCCTGAAAATATTAAGTCTTTCCCAAACATTTTGATGCAAACTTGTTTTCTCTCGGTGTTCTGGTTTTGGCTGAAATCCTGCTGGCACTGGATCACAGGATTTTTTTTTTTAGAAGAGCCTCTTTCTTTGCAGATAGAGCTGGCCATGTGTGTAGATCTCCCTATAGATAGAATGAATGTGCATGACACCGTGCATATTTATTCCACCCAAAATCAATACCAGGGGGAAAAAAACCAGATGCCGTATCAAGGAAGATACTTTAGGAGGTATGCTTGACTCAGGCATTTTACCACCTCTGAGTCTACCCCTTTATTTATTTATTTATTTATTTATTTATTTATTTATTTATTTATTTTATTTATTTATTTATTTATTTATTTATTTTTTATTTTTTAAATTTGTATACCGCCCTTCTCCCGAAGGACTCAGGGCGGTGAACAGCCAAAATTTAAAATACATACAGTATAAAAATTAAAAAGAATTAAAACAGAATTAAATCAGTTTGGCTTCCCTAAATTTTAAAACCCTTTCCCCATAAAATAACCCATTACAATTTTAAGCCAGCCCGGCTTGCTGGAATAAGAAGGTCTTTAACGCTCGGTGGAAAGTACGGAGGTCCGGGATCAGTCGTATTCCTGGGGGTAGCCCGTTCCAGAGGGCGGGTGCCCCCACAGAGAAGGCTCTCCCCCTGGGGGTCGTCAGTCGACATTGGCTGGTGGGAGGTTATCAGTGGCAGAAGGTGGTCTCGTAAGTACCCGGGCCCTAAGCCATGGAGCGCTTTAAAGATGAGAACCAACACCTTGAAGCGCACCCAGAAGACCACCGGGAGCCAGTGCAGCTCACGCAGGAGAGGTGTTACATGGGAGCGCCATGTCGCCCCCATAATTACCCACGTGGCCGCATTAGACTTATATCAGTGGTGAAATCTAAATTTTTTTACTACTGGTTCTGTAGGCATGGCTTGGTGGGCATGGTGTGGCTTGGTGGCAGGGGAAGGATACTGCAAAATCTCCATTCCCACCCCACTCTGGGGCCAGCCAGAGGTGGTATTTGCCAGTTCTCCGAACTGCTCAAAATTTCCGCTACCGGTTCTCCAGAACTTGTCAGAACCTGCTGGCTTTCACCCCTGCCTTATATGCTTTGTGCAGGGATCCATAAGAAAATCCATGTTAAAGCATCCAGAACTTCTATCCAACTTCTGCTGGAATACATATAGCAGAGTTCACTACCTGATTTAATCGTTGTTTGCACCACCCAAATGCTCTTATCATTAGACAGTTCTTCCCTGCATTCAGCTAGAATTTATATTCTGGTAGCTGAAAACCATTATTCTGTGTCTTGCACTCTGGGGTGATAGATCACAGGTCCTGACCTTCCTCTGTGTGACATCTCTGCAGATGCTCAAGGTATGCTATCATTAGTCACCCTTTCCCACAGCCACACATATCCAGTCTCTTACAGAATACAGAATAACAGAGTTGGAAGGGACATTGGAGGTCTTCTAGTCCAATCCCTGATCAAGCAGGAGACCCTATAGCTGTGATGGCAAACCTATGGCACCCGTGCCACAGGTGGCACACAGAGCCATATCTGTGGGCACGCAAGCATTGCCCTAGCTCAGCTTCAGTGCACATGCGCGTGCCGGCCAGCTGATTTCCGGGCCTTCCGCACCCACCAGAAGTCAGGAAATGGACCGTTTCCGGCCTCTAGAGGGCCTCTGGGGGTGGGGAAGGCCGTTTTCGCCCTCCCCAGGCTCCTAGAAAGCCTCTGGAGCCTGGGGAGGGCGAAAAACAGGCCTACTGGGCCCACCGTGCCATCGCGTGCCAAAAGCGTGGGGGAACATGGGGGGGTCACAGGTGCATGCACGGGGGAGGCGGGGCGCATTGAATTATGGGTGTGGGCACGCATGAGAGAGACCCCCCTGCGCTCCCCCCACTTTTGGCACACGACTGCAAAAAGGTTAGCCATCACTGCCCTATAGCATTCTGGACCAAGGGCTGTCCAATCTGCTAAAAAGCTGTAGTGAATGGAGTCTATGGAGATTCTCCGTCATCCAGGTCACGGTTATCCCAAAGATGTTTTTTTTCAGGAGGCAACTGGACTTTCTTTGTTGTTTTTTCTTTTGAAGACGTTTTGCTTCTCATCCAAGAAGCTTCTTCAGCTCTGACTGGACGGTGGGGAATGGAAGGATTTATATTCCTGGCAGACAGCTGGTCTGCATGAAAAACAAAGGAAGTCCAGTTGCCTCCTAAAAAGCACCTTTGGGGACAATCATGACCTGGATGACTGAGAATCTCTACAAACTTTTAGCTATGCATTTTGGGATGAACACCCTTCGAATGGTATGGGAGTAGGAATGGATTTCCAGAAAAATTGAGACTACTGGAGCCATTTGCACTTCAGTCTGAGATGCAGACAACACAGCCTCTTCCCCAACAAAAGGCCTGTGCCTGTATTCAACAGGGAATGGACACAGGCAGGGGTGGGTTCTACTTACCTTTACTACCGGTTCGCATAGCATGCACAGAAGCTTCCTGACGACGTCCGGGTCAGTGGGCAGAGCCTCCAGCTGGTTTTACTACGGTTTGCAAGAACCGGTCCGAACTGGGGGCAACCCACCACTGGACACAGGGCAGAAAACATGCTGCAGCCAAGAAGGCTCCACACCCATTTCTACTACTCAGGTGACCTTGAAGACATATGGCCTCCAATGGCCTCAATGACTCTCTAAAAGGATGCAAATGACCAGCTGTCTGCAAGGAATATAAATCCTTCTATTTCCCACCATCCAGAGTTGAAGAAGCATCTTGGATGAGAAGCGAAACGTCTTCAAAGAAAAAGAAGAAAGTCCAGTTGCCTCCTGAAAAAACATCTTTGGGACTGTAGTGATGGAGTACCCACAGAAAGGCATGCCATTTCACTGATTATTCTATATTTTTTTCCCTCTTTGTTCTATCTTGTATCTCTCTTTAATGAACTTCCACACATTACTTCTTGTCCTGCCGTCAGGTGCTTTGGAGAATAGATTGACCACCTCTTCTCTGTCTGATAGCTTCTCAAGTACTGGAAGACTGCTATCATGTCAGCCCTAGCCCTTCTTTTCATTAAACTTTTTATTGTTGTTAGTTGTGAAGTCGTGTCCGACCCATCACGACCCCATGGACAACGTTCCTCCAGGCCTTCCTGTCCTCTACCATCCCCCGGAGACCATTTAAGCTCACGCCGACTGCTTCAGTGACTCCATCCAGCCACCTCATTCTCTGCTGTCCCCTTCTTCCTTTGCCCTCAATCGTTCCCAGCATTAGGCCAGTGAGTCCTTCCTTCTCATTAGGTGGCCAAAATATTTGAATTTCCTCTTCAGGATCTGGCCTTCTAAAGAGCAGTCAGGGTTGATCTCCTCTAGGACTGACCGGTTTGATCGCCTTGCAGTCCAAGGGACTCGCAGGAGTCTTCTCCAGCACCAGAGTTCAAAGGCCTCAATTCTTTGGCGCTCAGCCTTTCTTATGGTCCAACTTTCACAGCCATTCATTGCAACTGGGAAAACTATAGCCTTGACTATACGCACTTTTGTTGGCAAGGTGATGTCTCTGCTTTTTTTTTTTTCCCATTAAATTAGACATACCCAATTCCTGCAACCGTTCTTCATATGTTTTAGCCTCTAGCCCAATAATCATCTTTATTGCTCTTCTCTGCATTCTTTCCAGAGTCTCAACATCTTCTCCTTTTTGGAAGACTTTCTAGTTTCTAGTTTCCTCATCGCCCTGACTGACGTCTTCTACTTCTGTTCTACTTTTCCTGAATTTTCATAAAGTATGATACTCAGAACTGGATGTAGTTCTCAAAACTAGCTTTTTTCCAATTCCGAACAGAGTAGAAATATTAGCTTTTGTCCTGCCCTTTGGAAACAATATTTATATTAATTGCATTTATCTTTTTAGAATCCTATTGTGTGGCTGATTTACACTCACCCTGTGATCAACTCCCATTCCAAAATACGTTTTATACGTACAAGTTATCAAATCAGATGTTCTCATCCCTGGTCTGTACATTTCTTTCATGTTTCCTAAGTAGAAAAATATTACAGTACGTTTGCCTCTTTTAAATTCCATTACTTTCAGCCCACTTTCTCTTATCAAGATCATTTTCGATTGTGTTCCAGGCTTTTAAATCAGCTGCCCAATCTTGTGTCATCTGCAGATGAGATAAACGTTCCCTTCACCTCCCCACCAAATCATTAATAAAATTATTGAAGGCTAGAAGGCTGTAAGATAAGTGAGAACTTAACTTATGGGCTTGTTACTGGGATGTAGATTGCTTATGAAGGAGAGGTTCCTTCATTATGGCGAGATGATGAAACCAGTTTACTAGCAGCTAAATAATATTTCTCGTTCATGGGATATTTTCAAAAATTTATTTGTTCAATTTCTAGAGCTGCCCATTACAGTCAAGGACTCTGGGGTGGGTTACAATTCAAATAGGATACTGATAGAAGAGAATATTTGTGTGAGGATGTCTCATTCACTGGTGAGAGCCGAGGTGGCGCAGTGGTTAGAGTGCTGTACTACAGCTACTTCAGCTGACTGCTAGTTCAGCAGATCAGCGGATCAAATCTCACTGGCTCAAGGTTGACTCAGCCTTCCATCCTTCCGAGGTGGGTAAAATGAGGACCCAGATTGTTGGGGGCAATATGCTATTTAGTATACTGTCGATAGTTATAAGCTGCCCAGAGTCCTCGGAGAGTGGGCGGCATAGAAATATGATTAATAAAAAAAAAATGATGTTACCTACTTGGGTGATGAAATGTCTGCAAGAAAACAGCCAAGATCAGAGAGTATCAAGGACCCCACAGTTTCAAAAAGGAGCTACAGCAACCATCTTATATGAACAAGCAGTCCACACCTGGGATACTGCAACCAATTCCAGTCACCATATTACAAAAAAGATGTTGAGACTTTGGAAAAAGTTCAGAGAAGAGCAATTAAGATGATCAAAGGCCTGGAGACTAAAACATACGAAGAATGGCTGCTGTTCTGCCCCAGCTATGGACCCCAAAGAACGCAGCACACACAAACTCTATACAAAGCTTATTTTACTCAAATAACTTAGTCTTTATCAACCAAAGGCTGTTAATAAAACTGTCTTAACAGCCTACCAGAATTCTAAGATAAGGTAATCACAGTCTTACTAGAGTTGGCAGAAAGCCCAGAAACAATTTTGCAGAGAATGCAGACACGAAGGAGATTGAACTAAAATTGTTCTCTACAGCTTGTTGCAAGCGGCGTTCCTTCTTAAATAGGCTAGGAGTGGACAATTAGCCCCAAGCCTTACTCTTGAGGAGACCTCCTCCTGAGGAGCCACTCCTGCCTTTTGGCAGCTCTGCGCGCCCGTGCATTGAGAAGAGGCTCCTCCTCTTCGTCCTCTTCACTTTAAGGAGCTTCTGGAGGTTCTGAAGGCCCTGGCTGAATCCCCGTCTCTGGCATCACATCTTCTCCAGCCTCCTCATTGTCTGACTCGAGTGCCAGCTGCACAGGCTGCTGGCGCAGCACCACACCAGCCTCCTCACTGTCGGAATCACCTACTAGCTGCACAGGTCCCTGATGGGCCACAACAGCTGCAGGATTTGGGTTTGGCTAGAGAAAAGAAGAATTAGGGGTGACACAATAGCAGTATTCCAGTATTTGAGGGGCTGCCACAAAGAAGAGGGGGTCAGCCTATTTTCCAAAGCACCAGAAGCCAGGACAAGAAGCAATGGATGGAAACTCATCAAGGACACAAGCAACCTAGAATTAAGGAGAAATTTCTTGACAGTGAGGACAATTAACCAGCGGAACAGCTTGCTTTCAGAAATTGTGGGTGCTTCATCACTGGAGGCTTTTAAGAAGAGACTGGACAGTCATTTGCCTGAAATGATATAGGTTCTCCTGCTTGACCAGGGGGCTGGATTAGAAGACCTCCAAGGTCCCTTCCAGCTCTATTCTATTCTAGTGACCATTTGTAGTTACAAGTTCAAT
This sequence comes from Pantherophis guttatus, assembly GCF_029531705.1. The sequence continues at coordinate 157,794 of NW_026844107.1, forward strand.
ACTGAAAAAAAGTGACTTATGACTGTTTTTCACACTTACGACCATTGCAGCATCTCCACAGTCACGTGATGAAAGTTTGGTCAGCTTGGCAGCTGACTCCTATTTATGACGGTGGCAGTGTCCCAGGGTTATGTGATCCGCTTTTGCAACCTTCTGAAAAGCAAAGTCAATGGGGAAGCCAGATTCACTCAACAAAACGTGCCATTAACTTAATAATTGAAGTGATCTGCTTAACAAATACGGCCAGAAAGGTCATAAATCAGGGGTGAAATCCAGCAGGTTCTGACAGGTTCTGGAGAACCGGTAGCGGAAATTTTGAGTAGTTCGGAGAACCGGTAAATACCACCTCTGGCTGGCCCCAGAGTGGGATGGGAATGGAGATTTTGCAATATCCTTCCCCCAGGAGTGGGGTGGGAATGGAGATTTTGCAGTATCCTTCCCCTGCCACGCCCACCAAGCCATGCCCACCAAGCCACGCCCACCACACCCACCACTCCACACCCACTGTAGTAAAAAAATTTGGATTTCAACCCTGTCATGAACTGAGGCAAAAATTCACTTAACAAATATCTCACATAGCAACATTGTGGTCGTAAATCGAAGACTATCTGTACCTTATTTCTCCTTGAGCCATTTTTGTGCTGGCCTATTGTTCAAACTGCCTGATGCTTTCTTCATTTCACAGCCTTCCGAAAATGGCGGACAGAAGAACAAACAATGACATGGCAATTGTGCACTACAAATCCAAAGAATTTTGTCTAACTCAAGAGCTGCTCCTCTTTTAGCAAGCAATGAATATTGGTGGCTCAGGATGGCCTTTGGAGTTCTTGAGATGTGTCTCCTGCTGGACTGTTATATATAGGTCTGAATTTTAATGCGTTTTTTTTTTCTCTTTCTCTCTCTCTTCTATTTTCATGCTCCTAGATTTTGTCCCAAATGTTATGGTGCTTTGAAGTCATTTTATTATATTGTACGGCAGTGGTGGAATTCAATTTTTTTTACTACCGGTTCTGTGGGTGTAGTTTGGTGGGCATGGCAAGGGAAGGAGACTGCAAAATCTCCATTCCCACCCCACTCCAGGGAAAGGATACACTTGTGTGAAAAACGGTCATAAATCCACTTTTTTTCACTGCTGTTGTAACTACTAAACGAACAGTTGTAAGTTGGGGACTACCTCCCAAAGGGCCCAAAATGTACTTTCACTTGAGGAAGTATAAAATCATGCGATAAAGGGAAAATTTGCTTTGAGAATTTTGGAATAAATAATTCTGAGGGCTGACTTAAGCTTCCTAACCCTGGCGATCTCTCTCTGGCTTGACAAATTCAAGATAAGGCAGAATTAATAGATCACAGGAGGTTTCCTATACCTCTCATTATCTACTTTAATCGTGTCTCATGTGTTGGCGAACATAAACAAACTCAGTATGTCAGTTTGCCTTATCTTCAAGAAGTGCTTTATTGACTGATTGATTTATAATTATTTTTAGCCTGCATTAAGAATGATGTTCTCCCAGCTCAGAAGGTGCTCTTCCAATGTGACATCCACTGGCAGCCAATATTATTATTATTATTATTATTATTATTATTATTATTATTATTATTACTACTACTACTACTACTACTACTACTACTACTACTACTAGTTAATCTTTAGTGAGATTCACAGCCTTTGAGGCTGGTTAATAGCTCAGCAGCTCGAGTCCTAACCAAGGACCTAGGAACTGTTAAGGTATCGTCGGAGGATGTAAGCTGTTCTGAGTAAGGTGGTTTTTTGTAGAGTCAAAATGTTCAAGTCCGGCAAATTTAGAATTCTAAATAGCGGGGTAGCCCTTTGGGCATTGCTCCAAGGGCTCCAATTACAATTGGGACAACACACGATTTCTTTTTCCACAGTCGCTCAACTTCAATTTGCAAGTCCCGGTACTTTGTGATTTTTTCTTGCTGCTTATCTTCAATCCGTGCATCACCAGGTATTGCAATGTCAACGAACCATACTTTTTTCTTTTCAACTATTGTTATGTCAGGTGTGTTGTGGACCAAGTACCTGTCAGTCTGAATCCTGAAGTCCCACAAGATCTTGAGTTTCTCATTCTCTAAAACTTTCTCAACCTGATGTTCCCAATGGTTTTTGCTGTACTCAAATCCAAACTTCTGGCACAATTTTCAGTGAATGATCTTAGCAACGCGGTCATGGCGTTGTAGGTAGTCAGTTTGGGAAATTTTGCTGCACCCACTGATCAGGTGGTCGACTGTCTCATCTTTCTCATTGCAGAGGCGGCATTTGCTGTTGGTGGTAACATGTTGAACTTTTGCCTTCATGCAGTTTGTAGCTAGGGCTTGTTCTCGAGCTGCCAAAATAAAGCTTTTACTTTATTATTATTATTTATTATTATTTATTATTATTTTTTATTTTTATATTATTATTATTATTATTATTATTATTATTATTATTATTATTATTATTATTATTATTATTATTATTATTAACAGAAAGCCAAGACAGAAAAAGGAAGAAGGAAGTAAAAAGGCTACTGATTGGAAAACTGTTTTTTTTTATTCTTAATTTAATCCAACGCATAGTAAATTATCAAATGCAAATAATCTTTTATTCCAAAAGATTCCATACAGATAGTCCTCGACGTACGACCATAATTGAGCCCAAAATTTCCACTGCTAAGCGAGACGGTTGTTAAGTGAGTTTTGCCCCATTTTGCCACCTTTCCTGCCATAGTTGTTAAGTGAATCACTGCAGTTGTTAAATTAGTAACACAGTTGTTAAGTGAATCTTCTTCCCCCTTGACTTTGCTTGTCAGAGGGTCGCAAAAGGGGATCACGTGACCCCCGGAATACTGCAATCATCATAAATATATTCTTCTTTCCATCTTTGGGCATAGAAAAACATTGCCAATAAAATCGCATCATTTCCCCCCCACCTGTTTGTCTGCCTTCTCTGAATGAAAAACTTCAGGTTTTGATGGTACATCTATTTTCAAAATTTTCAGAACCAGCATACATATCTGATTCCAAAATTTCTGTTTCTCCAAGCTTTTCCTCATGAAATCCTGAAACCAAGAAAAACATCTAACAGTATTACATTGCCGAAATACTTGCATAGATGCATGTACCCCCCCAACTCCGCCCCTCTTACACACACACACATACACACACACACACACACACACACACACACACACACACACACACACTTGTTTTCGTAGATTTTCACGGGTAGAGGTATGCAAGTTTTGGTGTATTCGGGTCTTTTCCTGTGTAAGCACTTTTCCTTGCACAAGCACGAAGCCGAAGACACCAGCCTGAAGATGACAAGTGGGACCTCGTCGAAACGTTGCCGAGATACTCTCAATCTTACACGGGAAAAGACTCAAATACACCAAAACTTGCACACATATATACATATAAGGCGGGACTAAAACTCAAAAGCTCCTGGTTTCTAGTCTAGTGCCTTTGCCACTAGAGCAAACTGGTTCTATCATTTTTATAATACCCTGTTTCCCCGAAAATAAGACATCCCCAAAAATATTTAAACACAGAGCTGAAAATCAGGTAAGACGGCAAGAGGAGCCCCATCTTGCTCCACGTGCCTCAAAATAATAAGACCTCTCCAAAAATAAAGCCAAGCGCTTATTCCGGGGTTCAAAAAAATATAAGATGGGGAAACACGGTATAGATAGATAGATAGATAGATAGATAGATAGATAGATAGACAGTCCCACCTCAGTCATGTAAGCCAACTGGATGTTTTTGAGCCAGTCAGCAGGAGACTGCGAGTTCTTGTCCTGCCTTAGGCATGAAAACTGGGTGACTCTGGCCAATCTCCAAGAGATTGTGAGTTTTAGTCTTACTTTAGGCATGAAAGCCGGCTAAGTGATGTTGGGCCAATCACCAGGGGTCTGTGAAGAAAAGCATGTATGTATATATTTTTTTCCTCCCTCCCTCCCTCCCTCCCTTCTTCCCTTCTATACATGACTCAAGGCAATGAACATACCTAATGTTCTTCTTCCTCCTATTTTCTCAACAACAGCAGCCTTGTGGTTGGGCTGAGAGAGAGAGAGAGTGACTGGCCCAAAGTCACCCAGTCGGCTTTCATGCCTAAGGCATGACTAGAATTCACCATCTCCTGGTTTCTAAACCATCACCTGAACCACTAGACCAAATTGGAATTATTATATTACTGCCAAAGCTTCAAATATAAAATGATAATGTTAAGATATAATGATAATATTAATGTTAATGGGGATTTTTAATCTTTTAATTTTATTGTTTTTTTGGGTTTTAAATTGGGATTTTTTTGGATTTTGTAGATTTGGGATTTTAAATTGGTAATGCTGCTGATTTAATCTATTTTAGTTTTTTCTTAACTTTTGTACCATATGTGGCTTGGAGCCTTCCGCCGTGCCCTTAAAACTTTCTTTTTTCATCAAGCCAGGCTGGTTTAACATATTTTTAAATTTTTAATTTTTAATTGGTTTGTCATTTTAAACTGGGGCCAAATTAATATATATCCTTTTAATTGTTTTTAATGTTTGTATTGTATGTTTTTATCTGGCTGTACACCGCCCTGAGTCCCTTGGGAGAAGGTGCGGTATATAAATTTGAAATAAAATAAAAATAAATAAATGTGTTTTAATTTCTGGCTGTCCACCGCCCTGAGTCCCCCTGGGGAGAAGGGCGGTATATAAGTTTAATTAAATAAATAAATAAAATAAATAAGAGATATTATTGTCTCCGTTCCTAATTTCCTACTTCCTGGCTCAGCTGAATTTGGTAAAGCAATGCCACTAGGGAGCTCAAAGGAAAGGAAAATCTGTTTGTAAAGGCTAAAATCTGAGCACCCTGACAAGTAAAATGTGGTAGGATTACCATCTCAGCAAACAAGACTCCTGTTTTGCATAGCGTGTGAGAGAGCTGAACTCGGCTGTTCCTTTGATCTTCTGTAGATAGTATAACTCAGTCTTTGATGAGAAGAAGAAAAAGGGAAAAACTTTTATTAAAACAAAACAAAACAGGGATATGCACATAATTATGCAGGTTGTTGAGAGTCCTAAAACAAACTTAATTTCTTTATTTTGATTATCTAACTCCTCATTTTATCCCTTGAGTGATCCCAGCTTTAGGCATTATAGAGCCAGTTTGGTTTAGTAGTTTAAGGCACCAGGCTAGAAACCAGGGGACAGTGAGTTCTAGTCCTGTCTTAGGTGTTGGAAGAAATGTCCATCTGGTTCAGTTCCAAGCCAGGAGAAAGACACTGGAAACATGGAGGCTGATTGGAAAGATGGTTTAATGATGAAGCAGAACCACATGGGTTCTGAATAGCTGACCACGTGGAGTTGAGAGTGGGTGGCTTTTATACCTTCTCTTGGGCTTTGAACTTGAGATTCCTGTTCCTGTACAAGAACATGTATTTTTATTGGCTGTTGTCAGACTTCCATGGTGCTATGTGGGATCACATGCCACCTTCAGTCTGACCTAAGCGTAGTACATAAAATTATCTGCTACAATGTCCTATCTGTCAATGACCGCAACAATACACCAGCACACAATACACGAGCACACAATAGATACAAACTCAAGGTAAACCTCAAACTCCAAACTTGATTGCAGGAAATACGACTTCAGCAACAGAGTGGTCAATGCCTGGAATGCATTACCTGACTCTGTGGTTTCTTCCCCAAACCCCCACAACTTTAACCTTAGACTGTCTACTGTTTACCTCACCCCATTCCTAAGAGGTCTATAAGGGCCGTCCATAAGTGCACCAAAGTGCCTTCCGCCTTCTCCAAATGTCCCCATTTATTCATATCCATTTCATGTATTCATAATCATGTTTATACTTATATCTGTTATCTTATACATGCTTGACTATATATATAAATAAGTAAGTAAGTAAATAAATAAATAATAAATAAAATCATATTTATCTGAGCCAAGTTTGGTTGAAGTTTGCTAGGTGATGCAATGTCCTTAGGAGATTGTGCAATGTAGTGAGCTCTGCTGCTAGTGGGTTAATCCTATTACATCCTGAAGTGTCGTGTCTTAATCCCATCACCCTGGAGCTGAAGATCTTTTGTCTTGTAGATAGGCTGGCCCAGTCCTGCTATGGCTATTAAGAAAGGCTTGGGGTCTGCTTTCTGTCTTTAAAAACATGTTTCTCCTTTAAGGAAATATAATATTCTGGCTTTTTAAATATTTCCCAAAATATTTCATTCTTCTAGGAGAGGGGTGGGTGCTAACTTTGTACATAGGTATGAAAGCCAGCTAGGCCAATCACCAGGAGATGGAGGGTCCTAGTCCCACCTTAAGGCATGAAAGCAAGCTTTGGTTCAATCACTCTCTCTTAGCCCAACTCACCTCACAAGGTTGCTGTGATGAGAAAAATAAGAGGAAGAAGGAATATTGGTTATGTTTGCCGCCTTGAGTTACGTATAAAAATAATAAAGTCAGGATAAAACAATATTATAGAGGATGCAAAATGCATCTTCAACACGAACAAAAGCAAAATAGAAGCTGAAGAGGCTGCAGAAAATTGGTGAAATGGACCACATCCCCAGAGTGAAGAATTTGAGAAAGTAGAAAGGCTAAAAAGCTAAAAAGGTCCAAGACATGTACAACACACACACACACACACACACACACACACACACACACACGGAGAGGGAGAGGGAGAGGGAGAGGGAGGGAGGGAGGGAGAGAGAGAGAGAGAGAGAGAGAGAGAATGAGTATGAGTATGAGTATGAGTATGAGAATGAATGAATCACTTAGAACCAGGGGTCAGCAACCTGTGGCTCTGGAGCCGCATGTGGCTCTTTCACTCCTCTGCTGCGGCTTCCTGTCACTCAAAATATGTGTTACAACAGCCAATGTGTGACACCCGCCAGCACACAATTTATTGAGCTTTTCAACCCCCGGTAGGCCAACCATAGATAAATCCAAGAAAAGAAAAGTTTCAGAAGAAAACAGAACGTTTAATTCAACTATATATGCTAGTTTTGTGGCTGCTCAAGAAATAGTCAGGCATGGGAAGGATTTTGCGGCTCCCGATGTTTTCTTTTTTGTGGGAAACAGATCCAAGTGGTTCTTTGAGTTTTTAAGGTTGCAGACCCCTAACTTAGACAATTGTTGGGTCATCCTTTGAGAGAAGATTGATGTGGCCAGAATGAACATTAAATTTTAGGATGCCCGTATTTCTGTGATCCCAATGCTGGGTGGATCCTCTAAAAGCAGCATAAATTGAGAAATAACTGTGGGTCCCAGGATCCTCTAAAAACAGCATCAATTGAGAAATAACTGTGGTGGCAAATAAGCTTCAATAAAAAAATCAATGTTTACTTACCTAAACAGATTAAACAGAATGATCTCAGGTGGGCAAAACAGCAGTGTGGGTGGGTGGGACTTCCTGCCAGCTTCCTCATCGATTCTGTGGGAATTTCCTCTGGTTGTGGGAAGCTGGCAGGAAGCACCAGACGTCACAATCCCCCAGAGATGCGCATGATACCGGACCTCCGGACTTTTCGTCGGGCCCTTAAAACCCACTTATTTCATCTAGCCGGGCTGGCTTGACCCCGTTCTTTGGTTTTAATTTGAAATTAATTTTAATTGGGTTATTTTAAATTGTGGCCGACGTTATTTAATATCTTTTAAACTGTTTTAATTTTTGTATGTTGTGTTTTTACTTTGGCTGTCCACCGCCCTGAGTCCTGCTGGAGAAGGGCGGTATAAAAATAAAATAAAATAAATAAATAAAAATAAATAAAAATCATGTGACTTACAGGGACGCTAAAACAGCCACCACTTTGCAAATAAAACTGGTCTGAGCATTGTGGAAATTTCAGTTCCACAGGATTAATGGCTCCCAGATCTCTTTATACGTCCTTTAATTCAGTGGATTTTATGCACCTTGACTCAAAAGTGGTTGCAGTATAATGCACCATTTGAGCTCACTTGAGGGTACAAAGAAACAAAAAGGCCACAAAATGAGGGTTTCTGAAGTATATAAATAGATACTATAGTAAAGCAAGAATACCCCGATGATGCTAGCATACCTTTAGAGGCAAAGTGTATTAAATTAGTTTAAATGTTTTCATCACTGGTTTCAGGTGTTTTTACAGCCCAAGTCACTTTAGAAAAGGGATCCTATTTGAAATATCATTCAGTGTCTCTAATGAGACAAAAAATATCATTTTTTTTTCTTTGCAGGAGCAAAAACAATCTTTTAAAAATTAAGATTATTATTTTGGCACTTCATATTTCTGTGCACAACGCCTAATTATTAGGCTATTGAGTTCATTGGTGAAAAACACAATTGGGGAAATTATACAGCAAGCAATAAATGGAGGAGGAGTATTAAAATGAATATTTTGTTCCACTTGCAGGACCCAAGTTTTACAAAAGGTCCTGCATGGTATTAAAAACAAACAAAAAATGCACATACACGAACATTGTTCACATAGCATTCTAACCCATTAATTATGAATTTGAATCTCTAATAACGAGATTCACACAACATTTGAAGCCAAAACCACACAAAGGAATTGTAGCTTAATGTTCTTCTTCTTCTTCTCCAGTAACATTGTACTGCAAACCAGGGCATACAAAACCTTTGCCAGACCAATTCTTGAATACAGCTCATCTGCCTGGAATCCACACTTATAACGGACATTAATACAATTGAGTGAGTCCAGAGGTATTTCACGAGAAGAGTCCTCCACTCGTCTGCTCGCAATAGAATACATTATGCCACCAAGCTTGAAATTTTGAACCTGGACAACCTAGAACTACAATGCCTGTAGTCTGACCTAAGCTTAGTACACAAAATTGTCTGCTACAATGTCCTACCTGTCAATGACTACTTCAGCTTCAACCACATAAAATCTAAAGTAGCCTTATGTGCTGGAATTTCTGGGGGTTTTTTGGAGACATTTCACTTCTTGTCCAAGAAGCTTCCTTAGCTCTGACTGGATGGTGGGAAATGGAAGAATTTATACTCTTTGCAATCAGCTGGTTATTTGCATCCTTTTAGAGTGTTGTTGAGGCCACCTGGAGGTTTATTTGTGTCCTCAGGGTCACTTGAGTAGTGCAAATGAATGTGGAGTTTTCTTGGAACTGTTGAAAGGACTCTGTTGTAAATTGGAGATAGATTATGTTATTTCCCTCCCCCTCTGTTAAGAGAGCTGTTCGATTTTGACATAGATGGCCTCTTTGACTTCTCTTCCAAACCATCTGTCCAAAATGTGGACTTTGCTGTCTTCAAAAGAGTGGCCTGTGTCTTTCAAATGCAGATGGATTGCTGAATCTAGTCCTGATAGGTTTGTTCTCTTATGTTGTGCCACGCGTTTATGAAGTGGTTGTTTTGTTTCCCCAATGTACAGATCTGCACATGGCTCACTGCATTGTACTGCATATATCACATTGCTCAGTTTGTGTCTGGGTATTTTATCCTTGGGGTGGACAAGCTTCTGCCTTAGTGTATTCTTGGGTTTGAAGTGTGCATGTTGTGTTGGCTGAAGATCCTCCTGAGATTTTCCGATATTCTTGCAACGTATGGAATGATAATGTTGCTTCATTATTGTTCTCCTCATTGTCTGTTATGGAGGAGCTCCTATAGGGTCTTTTTTGAGATTCGATGAAGGTCCACCTGGGATAGCCACATGTTCTGGGGCTTCCTTGATGTATTTTTGTTCTTTTTTTTTTTCTGAAGAAGCTTCTTGGATGAGAAGTGAAAAGTCTTCAAAGAAAAACCAGAAAGTCCAGTTGCCTCTTGGAAAAAAGAAAAAGCATCTTTGGGACAACCAGGACCTGGATGACCGAGAATCTCCATAGACCCTAGTGTAGCCTTCTTCAATTTAGGTGACTTCCAGATGTGTGAGCTTCAGCTCCTAGAATTCCCTGGTTAGCATGATATCATGCAGGATTCTGGGAATTGAAGTCCACACTCTGGAGATCACCCAGGTGATACTATCTGAAATGGTATAAGGCAGGGATGGCGAACCTTTTCAGCACTAAGTGCCAAAAAGATTGTGCGGAAACGTCACGCGTGCATGCTCATGCTTATCGGGACCGTGCTCCGGAAAAGCCGAACTTCCAGGTTCGCGCCCGATGATCAGCTGGCCGGCACGCATGAACAGGCTGGTTTTTGGCACTGCCATGCGTGCAAAGGGATCACGCTCCGGAAAAGCCAATCTTCTGGGTTCTAGTGCGCATGCGCACCCGACAATCAGTTGGCTGGCACACATGCGCACACTGATTTTTGGCACTGCAGTGCACACAAAGGACAGCTGATTGTCACGCATGCATGCATGCCAGAAACCGGGAAGACAAACAGGCAAGGCTGTGCGTGCCGGGTGACATGGCTTCATGTGCCACTTTGGGCACGCATGCCATAGGTTCGCCATCACGGGTATAAAGCAGGGATGGGTTCTAAAAATTTTTACTACCGGTTCTGTGGGCATGGTTTATTTTGTGGGCGTGGCTTGATGGTCATGTGACAATTATTTAGGATTTAGCAGAGGTACTGGTCTACCAGGCTTTTAACTGCTTGCAGAGCTGTAGCGATCTACCCATTTATTTTTTGCAGGCACTGATCTACTCATGTATTTTTGCAGGCACTGATCTACTCATGTATTTTTGCAGGCACTGGTCTACCCATTTATTTTCTTTTAACACTGATCAGCTGTAGGGAGGCCCTTTGAAGCCCCGTGGCAAGAGTTTAAACAGTATTTTTCCCTCTAGCCATCAGCTGAGACTCAGGAGGCAGCAATAGATTGGGGGTGGGGCCAAATAAAAGATAAGAATAACGCGGGGGGTGGGGGCCAGGGGGGCTTGGGGGGCTGAACCGGTTCGGTGACATCATATCGTCACCGCTACCGGCTCGGGAGAACTGGGCTGAACTGGGAGGAACCCACCACTGGTATAAGGTCTCCTGCTCGAGCAAGGGGTTGGACTAGAAGACCTCCAAGGTTTCTTCCAATTGTATTATTCTATGTTCTCTGTTCTATTGCAGATGACAAAGGCTGTTGCAAAGGACATCACCTCCAATGATTACGCTTTGGGTCTTCTAGTCAGAAAGAAAGAATCAAAACTTCTCAGGAAGCGAATGCTGAGACTCCGGTAGGGTTGGAAAGAAATCGCTGACGAGTCCCTTAGAACTTTCCCAATGTCAGGTTTGAAGTTTCAAACAACTTCTCTGTATTTGCTTAGCAATCAGACTATTTCAGCTGCTATGTCACTCTCCTCTTAACCAGCCCAGCAGAGAAGTTAGGATGACAGAGTCATCCTGGCAAGAGTTGGGTGCTACATAATTGGTGACATCAGAGGCAGTATCCGGTACAAGCTGGTATGATTGATGGAAATCTACCCCAAGCAGCAATCTGAATAGTATTGATCTGCCTAAAGAAGGGAACCAGTCCAAAAATGTCAGGCTGGATATCCCAAAGGTGCCTTTTTTCAAGAGTCAACTGGACTTGGGAACTGCCTTTCTTAACAACAGAAACTCTGGGCTCAATTGTGGTCATAAGCCGAGGCCTTGTTCTGCCCCAGCTACGGACCCCAAAGAACGCAGCACACACAAAGTCTGTTCAAACCTTAATTTACTGAATAAACCAGTCTTTTACAACAATGGCTGTTAATTAATTGCATTAACAGCTGCCAAGAATTCAAAGAATAATAACTGAAAACTTACTATGGTTGGCAGAATGCCCAGAAGCAATTTGCAGGAAGCTGATAAGCAAGACAAGACACGAAGATATGTGAACGAAGTTGTTCCCTGCAAATTGCTTCAGTCGGCGTTCCTCCTTAAATAGGCTAAGGGAGTGGCCAATTAGCCCCAAGCCTTACTCTTGAGGAGACCTCCTCCTGAGGAGCCACTCCTGCCTTTTGGCAGCTCTGCGCACCCGTGCATCGAGAAGAGGCTCCTCCTCTTCATCCTCTTCACTTAAGGGAGCTTCTGGAGGTTCTGAAGGCCCTGGCTGAATCCCCACCTCTGGCACCACATCTTCTCCAGCCTCCTCATTGTCTGACTTGAGTGCCAGCTGCACAGGCTGCTGGCACAACACACCAGCCTCCTCGCTGTCTGAATCAGCTACTAGCTGCACAGGCCACGTATGGGCCACAACAGGCCTACGCATTTAACGTGCAACATATAATTCCAGTACGCTCAAATTGGTGACTATTCCTTCCCACAAAATTCTCTTTCTTTATTTCATTTTTTTTTAAAGAAGCCTCTTGTGTCATTTGTTTCTGGAAGGGGATAGGGGAAAATGGTGTTTTCTATGCATAGAATATTATTATTTTTATTCTTTCAGTTTGTATGGCTGCCCTGCTCAAGTTCAAGTTTGAGGATTATCTGTGGAGGGAATTAAAAAGCGCTGGTGTCATCGGCTCCATTCACACCACAAAATGGAATCTGATGATTAAAGTCCTAGCAGCCACATTCACTCAGTAGGTAGGGGAAGCTTGGCTACTCTGAATCTTGAATCGTTTTGCATGTGTGAATGTGTGCGTAGCTTAGTCTGTTATCTGAACTCAGTCTGTCTGGCTGGTTAACAATTCTAATTGTATTTCGTGAAGCCAGAAAATGGATTAAGTGAGAAATGAAACTTCAGGATAGTACGTGATTGCAGTGTAAGTCCCTTTTTTTCCTTCCTTAGTTCCATCTTTAGATGCTCTTCTTTTTAAAGGAAGGACACAAGAAGGCACAATGGGACATAAGCAGTCCAACCCAATGGTGAAATCCAATTTTTTTTACTACCGGTTCTGTGGGCGTGGCTTGGTGGGTGGGTGTGGCTTGGTGGGCTTGATTTGGTGGGCGTGGCAGGGGAAGGATACTGCAAAATCCCCATTCCCTCCCTACTCCTGGGGGAAGGGTATTGCAAAATCTCCATTCCCACCCCACACGGGGGCCAGCCAGAGCTGGTATTTGCCGGTTCTCCGAACTACTTAAAATTTCTGCTACCGGTTCTCCGAACTGCTCAAAATTTTCCGCTGCCGGTTCTCCAGAACCTGTCAGAACCTGCTGGATTTCACCCCTGGTGGAAACTAATCAAGGAGAGAAGCAACCTAGAACTAAGGAGAGATTTCCTGACAGTGAGAACAATTAATCTGTGGAACAACTTGCCTCCAGAAGTTGTGGATGCTCTAACACTGGAAGTTTTTAAGAAGATGTTGGATAACCATTTGTCTGAAGTGGTGTAGGGTTTCCTGCCTAAGCAGGGGGTTGGACTAGAAGACCTCCAAGGTCCCTTCCAACTCTGTTATTCTGTTCTGTTCTGTTCTGTTCTGTTCTGTTCTGTTCTATTATTCTATTCTATTCTATTCTATTCTATTCTATCTATTCTATTCTATTCTATTCTATTCTATTCTATTCTATTCTATTCTATTCTATCCATCCATCCATTCCATTCCATTCCATTCCATTCCATGTGTCTATTGGTGGTTAATTTGACAGAGTGCCAGGCTTCTAGAATTTTCCTGGTGTTTTGGGACTTGGCTTGGTCTACGATGATCACATTTTCCCAATTGAAACTATGGCTAAGTCTATCTAGAAAGGGGATAAAAAGACCCCAGCCCCACTTCACCATCAATCAGCACCCAGATCAGAACGGATTAAGATTAACATCAGACCAACAATCAATTAAACAACTCCAATCAAGAAACGGCTAAAGAAGCCAACAGTAAACAGTCCAATCAAAGAATCTCTAAGACCACCCAAAGACAGGTGGAATACAGGTAGTCCTCGACTTATAACAGTTCATTTAGTGACCATTCCAAGTTACAACGGCACTGGACAAAAGTGACTTATGACCATTTTTCACAGTTACAACCTTTTTGGCATCTTCAGGATCATGCAATCAAAATTCAGATGCTTGGTAACTGACTCATATTTATGACGGTTGCAGTGTATTGGGGTCATGAGATCCCCTTTTGCGACCGTTCTGGCAAGCAAAGTCAATGGGGAAGCCAGGTTCACTTAACAACCATGTCACTAACTTAACAGCTGCAGTGATGCACTTAACGACTGCGGTAAGAAAGGTTGTAAAATGGGGCCAAACTCACTTAACAAATGTTTCACTTGGCAAATGTTGGGCTCAATTGTGGTCGTTAAGTCGAGGACTACCTGTATAAACCGAGAGTAAACCTCATTCCTTACTAGCACTGATGATGTAACCTAGTTGGGTAATGAAATGTCTGCAAGAAAACAAGCAAGCTCAGACAGCACCAAGGACCCCTCATTTCAACCCTGTGTTACAATATTCTCCTTTATTGGTGACCATACATAGCCGAGGCCTAGCCAAGCCTGGGGGTAGCTGGACCAGAGCAAAAGAAAGCCGAGGTCCGGCTAAAAATAGCGGAGGACGATGACGAGAGGTGGGAAGATGAAGGGAAAAAAAGGGGTAAGTCAGAACCCTGCAGGGCCGGTACAAATGGTCCTTGACTTACAATAGCTCATTTAGCGACCCTTCAGTTACATCACTGAAAAAAGTAATTTTTATGGCAGTTTTTCACACTTAACTACCATTGTGGTATCCGTATCGTCACACGATCAAAATTCAGACACTTGATAACTGACACCTATTTGTAGGTGTCGGTCATAACAGAGCTGAAGAAGCTTCTTGGATGAGAAGCGAAATGTCTTCAAAGAAAAAAAAACAGAAAGTCCAGTTGACTCTTGAAAGAAAAAAAAAAAAGCTCCATTGGGACAGCCATGACCTAGATGAGGAGAATCTGCATAGACATTTAGCCCCTTAACAAACGTCTCGCTTAGCCACAGAAGCGTTGGGCTCCATTGCGGTCGCAAGGCGAGGACTCCCTGTCTCACACGAAGCGACAGTTCTCCTTTTGTGATTTTTGTCCTCAGGCGTTGCGTGAACCCTTTACTTTTACTTTACTTTTATTTGATTTGTATACCGCCCTACTCCCGAAGGACTCAGGGCGGTGCACAGCCAACAATAAAATACATACATACAAAATTTAAAAAGCAGAAATAAAATCAAATTAAATAGTTTTGGCCCAGACAGATTAAAACCCCAATCAATTTAAAACAAATTTAAACATTTGAATATATAAAATACTAAAAAATATTAAAAATTATTTTTTTTTAAAAAAGAGGGAGAAAATTAGGCCAGGCCCGCCTGGTGAAATAAAAAGGTCTTTAGAGCGTGGCGGAAGGTGCACCCTGTCGTATGGGAATTCGAATTTTATGGGACAACACTATTATTTCTCCTTTCTCGGTGACCAGAGACGTAGGCCAGGCCTAGCCTAGCCAAGCCAAGCCCAGGACCAGTGCGAAAGAAAGCCGAGACCCTTCTCTGGCTTTGGTCCAGCTAAAAATAACCAAGGAGGAAAAGAAGAAAAAGAAGAAGAAGAAGAAGAAGGGGGGTGGGAACCTGAAGGGGGGAGGAAAGGGGGTGAGAGGGGGGGTGAGTCAGAACCCTGTAGGGCTGATACTCAATGGGAGTCAATGGAAGCTGAGGGAAACCACGACTGCAGTCCAACTATTCCCCCCACATTCGGCCATCTCCAGCTGCCTGGGCTATTTTTTGCCCTGGTTGACTAAATATGGTCAGGGAGGGATCCGCTGGTGGGGGGGACGACGACCGAAAGAGGCCACTTGGCTTGGGCGCGTGTTTCGGATGCTTCGCTGCGTATAAAAGCCTCGGAAAGGGGGATGCCGTTCCTGACCAGCCGCTTCACCCCGCACCTCCGCGCGGACCCCCTTTCTCTCCCCCCCCACACTCCTCCTCAAATTCCCTTCATCTTTCTTTCTTTCTCTCCTTCCCCCCTCTTCCTTCCTTCCTTCCTTCTTCCCTTTTTCTTTCTTCTTTCTTTCTTTCTTTCTTTCTTCTTTCTTTCTTTCTTTCTTTCTTTCTTTCTTTCTTTCTTTCTTTCTTTCTCTTTTCTCTTTTTTTCTCTTTTTTCCTTTTCTTTTCTTTTTCTTTGGCGCCTTCTCTGAGGCTGACTGACCTTTGCGGGGCGGAAGGGCAACGGGGGGGGGGGAGGCGAGGAAAAAAAAAAAAAGAACAGCCGGATTTGGGGATTGGAAGGTGAGGGGGGGGTTTAGGTAGGTGGACGCAGAGAGGGACTTTTTTTGCGGCGGGGGGGGAGGAGGGGGGAAGGGAGGAAAGAAGGATATTTCCAGAGAGAGAGGGAAGGGAGGGGTGCGAGGGGGAGGGACGGGGAGAGGGGGGATTTTGTAGGATAGGCCGCTACCGGCCAGGAGGCGTAGGAGTATCTACTGCACTCACCCCCCCCCCTCCGGCTACTCCCACCCCCTTTCGCCCCCCCCCCCCTTTTTTTTTTTCTCTTCCTCCTCAGACGAGGGGCTTTTCGGAGTGGCTTCCCCGGGAACGGCACTTTTCTTCATTCTCAACTCCTCTCTCAGTCTTCTCCCCGTTCTGCCGCTGTTGAGAGCGGCCCGCCCTCCCTCTTTTCTCTCAACCCCCCCCCCCCTTTTAACCGAGATGCTGCAGGGAGAGCCGAGCGAGGTAGTGATGCCCGGGTTTTTTTTGGGGGGGGGGGAGGTTGAGGTAGGTGTGTGTGTGTGTGTGTAGGGATGTCTGTGTGGGAGGAGGGGTGGGGTGGGGTTGTTGCCTGAATTCCCTCTCTCTCTCTCCTCCCTCCCTCCCTCTCTCTCTCTCTCATTCATTCATTCCCCGAGTGAAGGGCTAATTCCATTAGTGGGCCTGCTGCTCTCTCTTTCTCTCTCTCTCTCTCTCTTTTCCCCTCCTGCATTAGAGATTCGCTTTAAGGGGGGAAAAAAAGAGAGAGAGAGAGGCTGAGGGCTGCTGCATGCAACGCGTTATTACCTTGTGATTCCTTGACCCTCCTCTACGACGCATCCCTAACTCCGGAAAGCTGATTCAGCTTTAAAGCCCTTGACTACCACTGCTGCAACCGGGGGAAAAAAAAAAAGAAAAAAAAAATCTTCTAACTGGTATGTTCTTTCTTTTCCTTTTTATAAAATTTCCCTTCCTTCCTTCTTTCCTTCCCTCCCTCCCTTCTCCTCTCCCTCTCCTCCCTCCCTCTTCCTCTCCTCTCTGTACTATCTCTTCTCTCTCTCTCTCTCTCCTCCCTCCCCCCCCCTTCTCTTAATTGCACCAGTTTAGCTTTGTTTTAAAGTGACCTCCTGGAAGACCCTTCTGATGGGCATGCAACCAACTTCCCTCTCTGGATGCTTGTGTGTATGTGTGCACTTAAAATGCATGCTTCTGGATCCAGCAGCGGGGGCATCAATGCAGCATGCTTTCCTTTAAAAAAGAAAAGGGGATGAGAAAATCATGTTAGGGCCGTTTGGATATTCTCTCTTTTCCCTCCCTTCTCTCTCCCTCTTCTTTCCTCCTGTTGTTGTCATTCTGTTGCCGTAGCACACACTCCGCATTTTAAAATGGGGAGGGGGGGGAACGAAAAAAAACACAAAAAAAAACTGCAGCGCAGCAGCAGTGGACTAGAATAATCTGAACTGAAATGCTAGAACTTTGACTGTCCAGATCCTTTTACAAGGTTAAACCAACCTTTTAAATGCCTCATTCAGATATGAGCTGGTAATGACAGCTGTGAAGAGAAGGGGGGGGGGGGCAAAGAGAAATGTTTATATTAGTTACTGTCTGCAAAGCTCAAATGGTATTGAAAGGGGAAGGCAAGAGGAGGAGGAGGGGGGGGTTAGAACACATGCAAAAGATAGTTAAACTTAGCTTAAGTTGCCTGATTGCAATGCTGCGTGTGATTAACCAGTGAGATGCCAGCCCAAGGAGCATCAATTACCCATAATCTATGTGATTTATGAGCAATCAAAAGATGAAGGTGAAAAAAAAGAACCGGACACCAGCAGAAAATAGACACTGGAGATATCCAATATATATATATATAAATATATATATATATATATATATAAAAAAAAATTAGGAAAAAGGAACTTACACTTAAGTACACTTCTTGGATGAGTCTTGCTCTTTTTTTTTGGCCTTTGAAGATCATCTTTACATGGTGGTTTCCTTCAGACTTCTAAAGCCATGCAATAACCAAGAATGCACTTGGATTAGATGTGGGCAGGGTGTCTGGGTGCTAGCATGCTTACCTTCTTCCTTAAAGGCATCTTTACTGTCTAATATAAAGTGCCATTTATTCAAATTACTTCCAAAGGGCTGGATATGGAAGGTCTTTCCACCCTGTTATGCAGATATCGCATAGGTGCAAAGCATGTTTGTACATTTGTAGCTGTGTCCCTCTAGCTCGGAAACGCATGGTTACATGTGTTTCTTGTGGTATTGGGGTTTTATGATCCTGTACTGTGGGAAGTAGACCCATTCATTCAAGCAGCTCTCCTCAGGGTCAAATGCACCAAAGGATTCCTATCCTCTTATCCCTTGAGTTTTATTCTTCCTTAATAGTGTGCCATGCATGGGTGCATAAGGAAGAATGAAGTCCTAACCCTTAGTAGGACTGTCCAATTGCATGGTTAATTGCTGCATTTCTTTCTAACTGGCTCAGCCATGTCATTTGCATCATTTGTTAGTGTGGAAAATGGGAGTCAATTAAATAAGAAACAGTTGCTCATCTGTGGCAGCCTCTCTTTCGCTCCAACTTTTCCTATCTCTTGACTTGTTCTTGGAGGGGCCCTTTTATTTTTGATCTTTCTGTTTTGGTACACCTTCTTATCCTGAAGGTTGTGTTGCCAACCATCAAAGTTGTCACTGCAGGATAAAGAAGGAAGCTGTGTGGATTAAGCATAAAGGCATAGCATGATGTCCCTGAAATACCACACCCAAGAGAAATAAACCCACTCTCTCTCTTTTTTTTCTTCCCCATCTTCAACATTTCCTCCTTAGAACTTCGATAGTTCTACCAGCCTTCTATAGCTTTCTGTCCATGTACACTTTCTAATCATGCAGGATTTTTTTCCCCCCACACCAGGAATAAACCAATCATTCCAGATGAAGACAAGGATCTTGAATTGTCCTCTGTTATCCTTGAGGGTGTGAAAATGATAAATAACCCTGACTAAATGTAAAAGCAGCAGCTGAGCTATATAATTCTGCTGTGCTACAAGAAAAGGCAAAAGGAAGCTGGTTAGAGCCAGGAATCCACCTTTGGCATCTTAACCCAGCACAGCACACAAACAAATGTAGTACCCCCCCCAAAAAAGCACCTCTCCCCAAATAGCAGGAAAAACAAACAAAACCAAAAAAACCAAAAAAAAAGAGTAAAACACCTTACTCTGTAGCCAAACTTGGAAACTTCGAGGTGACTTTTCTATCACATGCAGCTTCTTAAATTCTCTTGCATGGATAAGATCTTGTTCTTCCATCTTTATGTGTTGATATTAAGGAGCCCTGTGGGTGCCAATGAATAGGTTTTGGCAAAAATATATATTATATATAGCAAGGATGTTTGAAAAGTGTCAGGAGAACTGGCAGCCCTCAAGCGTTCTCTAAAATAATTTAGAAAGGCGGAAACAAATGAATGAAATGAATTGTGTCCATCCACTTGTGGCACTTTGGAAATAACTTTATCACAATTAGGGAAAACTATCCGAAGGCCTTTAGAGAGGTCCATAAGATCTGTACTTTTGGAAGTTGGCTGATGAGGTTTGGCTATGACATTTTTCTAATATCCTTTCTAAGGATGTGGGTGTGAGCGAACAAGCAACAATATGCTCGAATTCTTTAACCTGATTAGATTTTGCTCCAACTAATTTCCCCGCTTTGCTTATTTTTCTCTCTCTTAACCGAGCATTCAGCTGCAGATTTTATAAATCAGGGTTGACTGCTGGAAAAATCAAGAGATTGTTAATTACCATATTATCATCCTTTGGGGCAAAAGGAGATGCTTCACCTGATTAGTTTTGAGAAACAAAAAAAAAAATGGGAGTGCGGTGTTGAGCGATTAAGTGGAACTTGTGAACTGCTGGGACAGTTTTGGAATAATGACACCAACAGGAAGAATCTCGTAAGGAGTCCTTCGTATTTGCAACAGTGATTTGAAAGAAGTTGGGAAACGCGTTTACTTCCCAGTTGGCATTTCAAAATGCAATCTGGAGAGTGAGGGTGGAGCTGTAGGACTCGTCAATATAATTTTAAGTATTCCAAAGTGCTTAGTTTTGCTACTTGCTAAGTTTACTTAAACCCTCTTTAAAGGATTCATTAGAAGCCTGTGAGAAATGGTAAAATTCATTAACATTAAGGCAGGCGTGCTGCATTTGCCTGTAAATTGGTATTGATCTGCATGGCTCAGACTGGTGGCAGCGAGGGTGGGGGGGAGGAGGAGGGCAGAGAGAGAGAGAGAGAGAGAGAGAGAGAGAGAGAGAGAGAGAGAGAGAGAGAGGAGAGAGAGAGAGAGAGAGGAGGAGGGGACCATCAGATGGAGCAGGTGAGTGGGCTAGCAAAGCACACTACACAGCAGTGCTGAATGAGGCATTTATGCACCAAGTGTGATCTCCTGGCTTGATAGATGTTTAAACCCTGCTCATAATAGTTGCTATTCAGTGCCTTTACCATTCCCGGTAATGTTATTTGGACCTCATTGTTAGGGGAGCTTTAAAGCTCAGAATGGCTGTGAAGTAACCAGTGGGAAGAGATGAAAAAGAGAAAGAGAGAGAGAGAAAGAAAGAGAAACTGCCTGGTGCAAGCAGAAGGAAGATGCAGGAATTCACACACATGGATACTACTTGCACTCTCACTCTCATCCACGCACACCCTCAGCAACCAGGAGAACTCAGTTTCTCTCTCTGGCCTACATTGTCCGTCCATTCCTGGCTGTGTCCCATGCTGTTTCGGTGTGGCTGTTTTAGGAATCCTGCAGAGTTTGTCCGGGATATTTTTTTGTTTGTTTGTTTGTTTAGAAAAATCCCACTTTTCTTTGAAATTCCCACCTGCCTTAACTCATCCCCTGTAAAAGACCCCATGGAGGAGAAAAGAAGCAAGATTTGCCTTTCGGCTGTTTCCATCGGGCTGTGTCAGCAATGATGCTTTACAGAAAATGGGTTGTGTGTTGTTTTTTTTTAAACAGTGGACATTTAAGGTAAGGAGCTTTCCTTTCTTTTATGTTTTTAAAATAATTAAACTGAAGGAAAATAAAACCCCACCCCACCTCTATTCTGTGTGTGAGAGAGCATATTATAGATGTGCATGCATGTAGGTTTTTTTTTTTCCGATAGCCAATGGAACATGTTTAGTTCGCATAGAATAAACCCTTGATTATTATTTTTTTTCTCTGTGGATGTAATGAACATTTGACTTCTAAAAAGCATGAGGGGAAGCATTGTCTGTCTTCGTTGACAGGGTAGCCTGCATGTGTGAAGAAATTAAACCTCCCCCCCCCACACCCATTCTGTATAATACATACTGGCTTTATTTATCATAACTGAAAGTTTCAAATGCTATAGAAGTCTCTGATTTTAAAACCTAGCCTACTTGGGTTGAAAATGCACAAATCCATTCTAGTTGGGGTGGGGGCAACCTTAAAAATGTGCTGCTGATTCTTTTCTTTTCTTTTTTTTTTTGTCATTAGTTTATATGTGAGCTTTCATATGAAAATGAGACTTGTTTTCTGACGAATGAATTTAGTGGATTGTTCCTATCCCTACAAATCCATATTGCCCTCTTCTGTTAACTGGAAAGAGAAGATGCTTGGTAAAGAGTTACGTCTAGGTGGGTTTGAGTTTCTCAGCAGCTGCTGTGTCTCTAGTTGCATGGTGTGAATTATACAGCCAAGGGAGTAGGTGGGTGAAGAAACAACCACCCCCAAGATACCACCTCTTCCTCTTTCACAAATTAAACCCACTTGGTCTGTGGCTTCCTAAGCTGATGTTCTCTATCCGAAGCATTTCTTCCCAAACTTGCCTGCTTGAGCAACATACTTCTTTATATGCCCATATGAACCTGGCAAACTATGGAATGTAAAGAAGTATGTATTTCAGGCACGGATCTTCGCGATGGTGCTCACGTACGCATGGTGGAAGGAAAAAAAAAAAACCCACCACCACCCTTAAAAAGAGGAATTTTAAAAATATTATTATTTAATGCCTGACACGGCAGATCAGGGAGTCAATTGATGACTGAGTTCCAGCACATGTATTGTTCTGTCACTTTGCCTGTGTCAGCAGGTGAGCCGCTCATCAAGGACATTAAATATTCAATATGCTGACTGCGGTATGGGCTTTGAAAGGCAACGCAGAGGAAATTTTACTGTCCACTTCCAGGTCTCTTTCTTTCTTTCTTTCTTTCTTTCTTTCTTTCTTTCTTTCTTTCTTTCTTTCTTTCTTTCTCTCTGTCACGCTAACAGAGGTTAGGGCCTCTCTGCTTTCCTTTCCTTTTAACTGGAGAACATTTTGCCCGTAGTGCAGATGGATTGACCTGCAGTTCTTTAAAAAAAAAAAACTTGTACATTTGTGATGTACAGATTTCCATCTCGTAAATGAGATGGAAAGAGAGATACCGAAGGTCCAGGAAACTCTACAGAGCATTTTAGGCTGAGATGGGTTTTTTTAACTAACACTCCTCTATCCCTCTTGTGAGTTTTTGCCATGTTGAAAAGTTTTTTTTTTAAACAGTACCTTCCCAATCTCCATGACTCTGGGTGGGATTGAATATAGATTTTTACTTGGCGGTTTTAAAAGCAGGGGGGAAATGTTGTGAAATCTGTTAAAATTATATACACTGTCAAGTTCACGGGGAACTCTTCTGCTTAAAAAAGTGAGAATATACGTGGGCTGTTTTTTTTTTAGGAGGTTGTGTTTTCAGTTTATTCCACTGGTGCCCTTAGAAATCAGCAATGTTTTGTACATCCATTTCTTGCACTGAACGTGTTTGACTTAGTTATTGAATTAACCCATTTTTGGGGGATTTGCAAAAGACAAACTGAATCATAAAATAATAACACTGGCTTAGGTTCGCCTAACTTGCTACCCACCCCTCATAAGGCTAATCTGAACATAATGTAGTGATGTATATTGTAGAAACACATCATATTTTTAACGGATTTGGTGATGTGCACTGCATGGCCATAGTCAGTCTTAACTTCACTGCAATTAAACGAGGCCTACTGATCTGGCAAAACCATGAATCTTTTATTGGTTTCATGCCTTCATCGTGAAAAGGACACCTATATTTTTTATTCAATTCAATGGCAGGGTTTTTTTTTCTTCCCTCTTTCCTGCACAGCGCATTAACTCTTCCTGAACTTTTCTAACTGGTTGACCCAGTACAGTATTCCCAAACGGAATATCAGCAAGACTTCTGAAGTGGCCAAGAAAGCTGCATGTCACCGGACACTTGACAAGCCATTCTTGATGTCTTGATCATGTCTTGAATTGCTGGCCTGGCAACAGCAGATGTCCTCTTTGCGAATCTTAGCTTGGTTTGCTCTTTGCTAATATATATATATATATATATCAGTATATCTTACTGTACCTTTTTCCCCTTCCAAATTCTACCTTGCAAAAAAGAGCTTGAGGGTGGGCCATCGGATTTTGCTTAACACGGGCCCGATGTGAGTGTGAGAAAACGACTTAAGGTCACCGACCAAATTTGGGAGCCGCTGCAGAATTCTAGAAAGTATATTTTTACACAAGTACGCCGCCAACTCGCCCGTGTGGACCTATTGATCTCAGATGACCTCTGCTCTTTAGGAGAGGCTTATTGCAAGGCCGGGCTTTGGGCAGGCTACAACAGGTGTAAGAGAAATAATCTGGGGTTAACGCCCGGCTGCCAAAAGCAGTGATCTTTGGCTTGAACAGCAGGTGCCCTCTCTAAGTATAGCAAATGACTGCAGAAGCAGCCCAGGGAAATGAGAACGGTTCAAAGCGAGAGCGATGATTCATGATTCAGCAGTGGGAATGTCCAAGGCAGGGATGTACAAGCTTGGCGATTTTAAGGCTTTTGGGTTTGAATGCCCAGAATTCTCCAGACAGGCAGGCTGGTTGGGAAATTCTGGGAGTTTGAAGTCCATAAGTTCTTCAAAGTTGTCCAAGGTTGGATACCCCCTGCCTTAGACATTCCTACCGCTGAATCATGAATCATCTCTCTTTCACACTTTGGATCGTTCTCATTTCCCTGGGCAGCTTTTTGCAGTCATTTGGTCTAAAGTGCATGGAGATACTATGCTTTTTTTTGTAGAAGCGTGGTTGTCTTTTTACAACCCTGGAGGTCACCCAATGCCCTTCCATATTCAAAACTGCAGGACCGACCATACTGGGTGTTGGCTGGATTGGGAAACGCGCGAAGCACCTTGTGTCTCGGTCCATTAAATCTAAAGGGCCTTTGTGGAGTCCAGCTGAAATCATTGGTACTTCTTTTTGTACAAGGAGCCTAGCTCATTAAAAATAGATCCGCTGAATTGTTATATATTGCGTTTAAACTCCGATCTCATCCAGACCGATTAAAAAAAAAATCGCCCAGTTTGAAGCGTTCACACCATGGGGAAAAGAGATTGTGTTGCTCTTCGAGGCTGCTATGCACCAGTTAGATCATAACTAGCGAGAAGAGAATATTTGTAGATCAGGGTTGAACTGTGGGGTCCTTGTTCTCTTAACTTGGCAGTTTTCCTACAGACATTTCATTACCCAGCTAAGTAACATCATCAGTGCTCGATGATGATGATGATACCCAGCACTGATGATAGAATAGAATAGAATAGAATTTTTTATTGGCCAAGTGTGATTGGACACACAAGGAATTTCTCTTGGTGCATATGCTCTCAGTGTACATAAAAGAAAAGATACATTCATCAAGGTACAACATTTAATGATAGTCATAGAGTACAAATAAGCAATCAGGAAACAATATCAATATAAATCGTACGGATACCAGCAACAAAATTACAGTCATACAGTCATAAGTGGAAGGAGATGGGTGGTGGGAACAATGAGATTAATAGTAGTGCAGACTTTGTAACTAATTTGACAGTGTTGAGGGAATTATTTGTTTAGCAGAGTGATGGTGTTCGGGAAAAAATTGTTCTTGTGTCTAGTTGTTCTGGTGTGTAGTGCTCTATAGCGTCATTTTGAGGGTAGGAGTTGAAACAGTTTATGTCCAGGATGTGAGGGGTCTGTAATTATTTTCACAGCCCTTTTTTTGACTTGTGCAGTATACAGGTCCTCAATGGAAGGCAGGTTGGTAGCCATTGTTTTTTCTGCAGTTCTAATTATCCTCTGAAGTCTGCGTCTGTCTTGTTGGGTTGCAGAGCCAAACCAGACAGTTATAGAGGTGCAGATGATGTTACCTAGATGGGTAGTGAAACATCTGGGGAAAAAAAAAAAAACCAACCAAGCTCAGAGAGCACTGAAAATTCCACAATATAATATAACCTACTTTTTTGTTCAAGGTGGTGTACATTGTACAATGTATACCACAGCCTCTTTCCCCACAGCAACCCAAAGTGATGTACTGAGCTGGACATGTGGACCGACCCAAAATCATTCCATGAGTTTCTGTGACTGGGAGGGGGATCCAGAATCTGGGTCTTCCTGCCCCTAGTCCCAATATTTCTGTGGCTGTACCTCAAGGACTTACGTATTTTATCTGTAGGGTTGACGCCAATCTGATTCAGAGATAATCCTTGAAGAGGGGAGTGGGCTGCTTAGAAGTTCCTCCCTACCCATAATTAGTTCTGCAACTGAAACCTGCCCATTCTCATGCCTTTCCCTTGGAGAGATATTTTTATTACTATTTAAATCGTAACCCTGTTTTTTCTATTTATACGATTTGACAACAGGGCACGTATTGCAATACGATACGTTCTCTGTTTCAACAGGGCATATGGCCATCCTAATCACTATTGCTAAATGTAGTTCGCCAGATTGGCATAGTGACCTATTAAGTACAAGATGTGTGGCATTGCTTGAAATGTGGCACGACGAAAAAACAAAGTTAATAGTCCTGCTTTATATATGGCTGGCAAACTGCATGCAGCTCGGTGTATGGTAAATCGCAAGGCCCTGTTTTGAGAAAATTTAATTTCAGGGTTGTTTTATTATTGTGGTGTCCTTGATGCTTTCTGAGCTTGGTCATTTTCTTGCAGACGTTTCATTACCCAACTTGGGTACATCTTCAGTGCTTTTTGTTTTTAGATTGCAGCATTGAAAAATCCTTAACTTTCCCTGACTTTTTTTCCCCCCATGAAGTCCAAATGAGAACTAATAAATTGAGCAAAATCTTTCCTATGTAACATGCTTAGGATGAATAATAATAATAATAATAATAATAATAATAATAATAATAATAATAATAATAATAATAATAATAATAATAATAATAATAATATCATCTAAATTTGCCGGACTTGAACATTTTGACTCTACAAAAAACCACCTTATTCGGAACAGCTTACATCCTCCGACGATACCTTAACAGTTCCTAGGTCCTTGGTTAGGACTCGAGCTGCTGAGCTATTAACCAGCCTCAAAGGCTGTGAATCTCACTAAATATTAAATAATAATAATAATAATAATAATAATAATAATAACAACAACAACAACAACAACAACAACAACAACAATGTTTTTATTTAGAGCAGGAGGGTTCAGAAACACTCATTGTGTGCTTGCTTAAATCTACGTGTATTAATTTAGATTTATGAAACCCCAATAGTTTGCAGTAAAACCAAAAGTAATAACCATTTTAAGCCAACAACAATTACGGTTTCGCTTTAAAAGTTTATGTTCTTAAAATCATATTATTTTTCCCAAAGGCACAAAGAGGTTAGGGTCTGGAACGCCAACAGGAAATTGTGCACCTCAGCAATTTGGAAAGGCTGGATGCCAAATTGCTGCAGGCCAAGCTCACAGCATCGATGGGCCAATTTCCTCAGGTGATCTCAGTCAGCGGTGAAGGGTATCAACTCAAAAAAGGGCCTTCTCTCAAAAGATCCTGGGCCCAAATTGCACAAAAAGCATCATGAATCTTCTCTTGAGACAAATTAGCAGCCAGTATAAGCCATCTTGGAGGCGCGAAGGCTGAGTGGTTAAGAAGCTGAATTTATCAGCTAGAAAGCTGACAATAGGGTTCAAGACCCGAGCGCCGTGGGATGGGGCGAGCTCCCGTTCTTGCCCTGGCTCCTGCCCACCTCGCAATTCGAAAGCATGCGAGTAGATAAATAGGTACCACTTCGGTGGGAAGGTAACAGGGTTCTGAGTGTCTTGGTGTATAGTCATGCTGGGCACATGACCGTGGGAATGTATTCGGACAATGCTGGCTCCCTCAACTAACAAACGGAGATGAGCACCGCTCCCTAGAATCCGACATGACTGAATAGGGCAGGGGTGTCAAACCCGATGCGGCCCACGGGGTGCTTAGATCTGGCCCGCAGAGCCACCCTGGAAACAGCAAAGGACCAGCCAATGGTGCCTCTGCCAGCGAAAACGGAGCTCAGGAGGGCCATGCGTGGCCTCCCCGGGCCCCATTTTTGGCCATGATGGCCTCCTGCAGCACTCTGCCAGCGAAAAAGGAAGGAAGGAAGGAAGGAAGGAAGGAAGGAAGGAAGGAAGGAAGGAGATAGATTATAATGAGAGTGAGTGAGGGTCTAAAGGAAGTCCTACCTTAGCCCTTGGCCACCACGGGTGCCCCTGACACAAGTGATATCAAGCTGGCCATGCCCACCCTGGCTACACCCCCCCAGCCCCCCAAGGTCAAACACAACCCTGATGCAGCCATCAATGAAATCGAGTTTGACACCCCTAGGATAGGGGAAACGTTTACGTTTAGTTTATAAGCCATCTAACACAGTATGACACAGTTTCTGAATCATTCTAGATCCCGGTCTAACTGTGGAAATTTGATACTAACGAACTTTCCAAAAAGACTCAAACTTCCAAAGTTTGGAAGTTACCGTTGCATGTATTTTGAAACCATTTTCTTCCAAGGTGGGGAAAAAAAATAGGCAATCTTCAATTTACAACCATTCATTTAGTGACCAAAGTTACAGCAGCACTGCAAAATCTGGCTTGAGGTACTCATACTTATAACCATTGCAGCCTCCCCACAGTCACGTGATCAAAAATTGGCAATTGGCTCGTATTTATGACCATTGTAGCGTCCTGGCGATCGCCATTCGCAACCTTCCCAGCCAGCTTCTGACAGGTAAAGTCAACGGTGGAAGCCGGATTTGCCCAACGACCGCATGGTTTGCTTAACCACACTGATACGCTTAACAAACGTGGCAAAAAAAAAGAAAGGTTGTAGAATCGAATGTGAATCACTTAACAACCGCTGTGCTTAACAACAGAAATTCAAGGTCCCAGTTGTGTCTGTAAGTTGAGGACTATCTTCGATTGGCATATGTGGTTTTGAACTACCCAGATGGGTGGCGTGGAAATTGAATTAGTTAATTAAATATCAATCAGAGCAGTGGTGGGATTCAGCCGGTTCTGTCCCAATCGCACGAACTGGTAGCGGTGACTGTGGGAGGCTCCGCCCACCCGCCCGGATGTAATGCACGACTACTGCACATGCACAGAGGTGGCACGTACATTCGCATTTGCGAACCAGTAGGGAAGGTAAGTGAATCCCAACTCTGAATCAGAGGTGATTGGATTTTGCCTCCACCTGCAGGGGTGAAGAACTATGGCCCTGTTATGACTTGTGGACTTCAACTCCCAGAGTTGCATGGCTGGCTCGGGAATTCTGGGAGTTGAAGTCTACAAAGTCATAACAGGGCCATAGTTCCCCACCTCTGACCTTAGGATGCTAGAAACTGAGTCGGATGGAGAATCCCTTGTCCAATGGAGAGAAAGGACAAGAGTGAATTCCAGAGAGTGAGAATGACCACATTCCTTGGGTTGTGTGTTCGCACCACTCAAGTTAGCCTCTCCATCTTGTCTGGATTCAGCTTTGATTTATTATTCTGTCTGCAGCCCAGAATTGACTAGGTAGGCATCTTCACTGCAGCCGCGAAAAGATGTTTTTCCCCTTTTCTGCAGATGGTAATAATGCGCTTTAGAAAAGAATACCGCTCAACTTTTAACATTGGCGAGTGTATTCTAGCGCTCTAGCATTACGGCATGGGTTTTGGGGGCACATTAGTCTCTTAGCCTCAATGTTGTAACAGTGAAAATGCTGACCAGACTAGGTGTAATTCAGCTAAATGTGGTTTGATTCAATCTGTATACTCTTTATAATTTGGGGTGGCTCCTTATTGTAACTCCTGAACAATAATTTGTTTTTGTTATTCTAAAAAAAAAGTCAGTTTTTATGCCAAGTCAACAAACAATAATTCGTTTTTGTTATTCTAAAAAAAAAAAAGTCAGTTTTTATGCCAAGTCATTATGAAGCAGCATAAGAACATGCTAAATTATTTTCAGAGTGATAAAAGGACCTCAAATCCCTGTTTACTATTAATACTTTATAACACGATGCAATCTTTTTTTAAAAAAAATCACACCACGAGTGTTCAGAAATTAACCTTGGCTGCACAGTAAAATTATATTTCCTAAGTTTAAAGACTGATTTTCTTTTTTGTTTACATCGCTGATATATATATATTTTTCAGAACACGCTATATTTCAAAATTGAACAAATAAATTCACTGTCTTGGCTGTTCAGTAAGATACTAATTTCTTGGTCATCTCTTAATGTTTGTCTATTGTTGCAAATTTAGGGGAAATTTAATTTTTTTGAAGAGCAACATTGCAATTGTTAGTTTAAGTTTAAGTTTAAGTTTAATGCGATTTATATGCCACCCTATCTCCAATGGACTCAGGGCGGCTCACAACAGTAAAATACACAATGACATTAATGCAATATAAAATTAAAAGTCCAAATTAAAACAGTTTGAAATCAGTTTAAAAACTATTTTTTAAATAGTTTTTTTTTTTTACATAAAGCACTTTATTCCGAAACCAGAGACAATTCTTTTCTTTCTTTCTTTTTTCAATTTGGATTGTATTTCTATTTGCTTATTTGCTTACAAGGATTGCTAGATTCCAGCACCGGTTTATATTAATGAAATGCATTTTTTCATGCTATTTTGATTTCTTGTAATTTTCCCCTCCTCTATGAATTAATATTCTTGTTAATTAAAAGGAATTACATTAGAATGTGAGCAAACCATGCAGAATGAAAATTTTATGTAAATATTTAAGTGGTTCTAAATTGGGGGGACGGCTTGGCTTTACGATGTTTTAAGAACTTAGAGGCAAAAACTGCTAAAAAAAGAAAAGAAAGGGCAGGTTAGAAGCAGTTAAAAGATGTGCTAGAAAAAGGAGAATAGAATAGAGGTCTTCTAGTCCAACCCCCTACTTAGGCAAGAAACCCTACACCACTTCAGACAAATGGTTATCTAATATCTTCTTAAAAACGTCCCGTGTTAGAGCATTTACAACTTCTGGAGGCAAGTTGTTCCACTGATTAATTGTTCTAACAGTCAGGAAATTTCTCCTTAGTTCCAGGTTGCTTCTCTCCTTGATGAGTTTCCACCCATTGCTTCTTGTCCTGCCCTCAGGTGCTTTGGAGAATAGCTTGAGTCCCTCTTCTTTGTGGCAGCCCCTGAGATATCGGAACACTGCTATCATGTCTCCCCTAGTCCTTCTTTTCATCAAACTACACGTACCCAGTTCCAGCAACCGTTCTTTATATATTTTATCCTCGAGTCCCCTCTGAAATACTTTGGAGGAAGTGATCTAAATGTAATTTAAAAGTCCATTTTTGGGGTGGATCCAAGCAATAAGTACATTTTCTACAGAAACGATGCATCAGGATGATACAGAAAAATATTTAAAATTTAAATTTAAAACGCTCAGAATGGATGGCTTTAAACTTTAACATTGACTTTAATGATCCTTAATAACTTTTCTTTTAATGACAGCATTTATATTTACACTGATCTCACCCAATAGTCTCCCCCCACCCCCATCATTCAGAAACAGATATGATTCCCAATCTCTTTTGCCTCTAAAATGAATAGAAAATAAGTCACTTAGAAACAACAGCAAAAAGTTATACAGGTGGTCTTCAACTTAAAACGGTTCATTTAGCGACCACTTGAAATTACAACACCATTGAAAAAAATGACTTGTGACCATCTTTCACACTTACAACAGTGGTGGGTTGCCCCCGGTTCGCACCGGTTCTATAGAACTGGTAGTAAAACTGATGGGAGGCTCCGCCCACCGACCCCGACGTCATCAGAATGCTTCTGGGCATGCTCAGAAGAGTGCGGGCGGCCCTGCTGCGAACCGCTAGTAAAGGTAAGTAGAACCCACCCCTGACTTACAACCATTGCAGGTTGCCCATGATCACATGATCAAAATTCAGATGTTTGGCAACTGACTTGTATTTATGACGGTTGCATTGTCCGGGGCTCATGTGACCTTTTGCGACCTTCTGACAAGCAAAGTCAATAGGGAAGCCAGATTCATTTAACAACTGTTCATTTAACTTAACAATTGCGGTGATTCACTTAACAACTGTGACAAGAAAGGTCGTAAAATGAGACACAACTTACTTAACCAATGTCTCACCTAGCAACAAAACCGTTGGGCTCAGAAATTGTGGTTGTAAGTCAAGGACTACCTCTAGTCCTTGTAAATTTCCAAAGCATGATGGCTTAGCCTTATTTGCCACACTTTATTCAAGCGTACCAAGTCATTCAGTGAAAAATTCAAGAACCGTCTTCCACCACAGTTAGGGGAGGATTTGTTTTAACTGCCAGTTGTGGAAACAGTAGCTCAGAGGATTGTAAAAGCTGTAAATCTGGTGAGCCAAATTAGTTACATTTTTCTATTTTACATGCTCCACAAAATTTCCTCTTTCCGTATTTCACTTTCCACGAACGCACAAAAATGAATATTTCGCTTGTGCTTGACAAATTCTTGAATATTATTCTGTTTTACCGAATAGAGTTGAAAGGATCTTGGAGGTCTTCTAACCCCATGCTGAAGCAGGAGCAATATATTCAGGCAAATGGTTGTCCAACATCTTCTTAGAAACTCCCAGTGTTGGAGCATTCACAACTTCTGGGGGCAAGTTGTTTCACTTAATAATTGTTCTCAATGTCAGGAAATTTCTCCTTAGTTCTAGGTTGCTTCTCTTCTTGATTAGTTTCCACCCATTGCTTCTTGTCCTGGCTTCAGGTGCTTTGGAGAATAGCTTGACTCCCTCAGACATTGGAAGACTGCTACCATGTCACCCCTAGTCCTTCTCATTAAACTAGATATACCCAATTCCTGCAACCGTTCTTCATAATATTTTGGCCTCCAGTCCACTAATCATCTTTATTGCTCTTCTCTGCATTCTTTCCAGAATCTCTACATCTTTTTTTATAATATGGTCAGTACAGCTGGATGCAGTATTCCAGATGTGATCCTATTAACGCTTTATAAGTTTGTTTTTTTTATAGTTTATAATTATAGTTTTATAATTTTGTATGGATAAAGTTAAGGCAGAATAGAAAAACTTGAGAAAAGCAGTGAATTTTTTTTTTTAATTTGACAATTTTTTGAATGGTTTCTTGGCCAGTGCTAGTCATAACCTAGAGGATTGTTTATTTCTTTTGAGCCACGAAGAATATCCTCACCTGCCTGATTTTGAATAAATAATCATCCAATTCCATAGCAGCTTTTTTTTTTTTTTGGTTGCCATTTAAGTTTAGTGATGCATGCATCAAAAGCAGCAAAGCATTTTCTTACACAAGGATGCATGTACTGGTTCTGGTTTTGTTTTTTTTTTAATGCAGGAGAAAGGAGTACATCAGCAGTCTTATTTAAAACTGTTGACCCACTCTGGAAAATGTTGCATTGAGAATAAACTGCTATTAAGCATGATTAGGTTGACCTGCAGGACAGATGTTTTAGCTGCTGCAGTGTAAATCAATCAAAAGGAACATCACTTGGATTGGGTAGAGAGAGAGGGGGAGGGAGAGAGAGGAGGGAGAGAGAGAGAAAGAAAGGAAGGAAGGAAGGAAGGAAGAAAGAAAGAAAGAAAGAAAGAAAGAAAGAAAGAAAGAAAGAAAGAAAGAAAGAAAGAAATTAACTGTTCCAGGCTCCTTTTCATTTTTAATTTATGTGTTTTGTTTTGTTTTATTTTAGAAAGGATATGTGTTATCCTGGGGAAAGTGTTAATTGCTGCCATTTTAGCAGCAGTGGAAAGTATGGGACTCCGATCAAGTGAATCAAAAGGTAAAAAGGAAAATGTGCTTATTCAGGGTTTAGGCAACTGGGCACGTTTGATTGCAGAATAGATCTGCACTGCAGCGCCTTATCTCTTGCTACAGAGTTTGGGTTAAGCGGTCAGGGAATCCCTCCTATTCTCCAGCCCATGTTGAGCCAAGATAGCATGAGATGTTTGCCCAAAGGTATGGCAGTCCTTCCCCGCTCCAACCTCTTCCCATCTGGCTAGCTAGCCCTGGCTAACTTTGAAAAAGCTAACCAAGAAATGAAGTTTGAAAGAAGGCAATGGGCAATTATTTTTATATCGTTCCTAAAAAAAAAAAGTATATGGATAGGCCCATATGGTCTTCAGAAGTCAAGTTTACCTCAAAAGAGATTTTGTCTTCTCCTCCTCCTCCTCCTCCTCTTTCTCCTCCTCCTCCTTCTCCTCCATCTCCGTCTCCATCTCCTTCCTTTTCCTTCTTCTCTCCTTCTCCTCTTCCTCCTTCTCCTCTGTCTCCAACTCCCTTCCTCCTCCTCCTCTTCCTCCTCCTCCATCTTTTTATTTTTTATTTATTTATTGAACCCATGAAGTCTACATGCTTAAATCTTCTAAAATATATGTCATATTTAATAGCCATTGTGTGACTTTTTTCGGTCAAGTGCATGTTGGCGATGAGAACAGTAGAACTATGATAAGTTAAAAGAGAAAAGTAGAACTATGATAAATTACAGCCCCGTGAGTTCTATAGGAAACGAGACAAACAACCAATTCATGGTATGCTGTTGTTGGGAATCTCTAATTCAAATTAGCATTATGGAACTGTGCTTTGCTTTTATTTTAGAGGTGGGCATTATCCAGTCCAACGTAAAAAGTGTAGCTGATGCTTGTCTGATATTATTGTTTTAGGGGAAAACAGGGTTGTTTACTGCAGGATTGTTGTCGGTCTTTCCCATTCACCTTTTGTCCTTGTCCTCTGAATCTGCCTTTCCTTTTTTCCTTCTGCTCTGTCGTCTCTTTTCTAATATCCATTTTTTAATTTCTCATCTGCTTTTGGTGGCCCCCTAGCAGAATGTGTAAACATATTGGTAGTGCCTACATTGAACGTTTTGGAGAAAATAAAGTGCTATAATAAAAGCTCAGTGTGGAAAATTGCAGTGACATATCTGGTCTCCCACTTTAATATTTAGCAAGGGGAAATTATTAAGAGGAGGCCACCCTACTGGCGATATTCAAACAATATGCTTAAATGGATCATTTAAAAAGTAGAAGCTGCATCTATTACAACATTCTGTGTAGAGTTGCATCTTATTTTTTTTCCTAGCGTTTTCATGCAAATGCAGGATCATCCCCCCCACCCCCTAATTGTGGCTTTTATTGTGTAGCTTATCCAGCAAACTTACTGTTCAATATAGTGTATAAATCTAGAAAATTCAGTAACTAGGTTAGGCATGTTATGTGTACGGACTGGATAGATCTTATTTTGATTTCTATCACCTTATAAAATTTGGACTTGGTCTGTGATCTACGGGTAGTCCTTGACTTACAACAGTTCATTTAATGACCATTTGAAGTTACAACGGAACTGAAAAAAGTGACGTATGACCATTTAAGACCCTCTAGAACAGTTGGAACAATTAACAAGTAGAACAACTTTCCTCCAGAAGTTGTGAATTCTCCAACACTGGAAGTTTTAAAGAAGAGATTGGACAACCATTTGTCTGAAATGGTATAGGGTTTCCTGCCTGAGCAAGGGGTTGGACTAGAAGACCTCCAAGGTCCCTTCCAACTCTGTTATTCTATTCTATTCTATTCTATTCTATTCTATTCTATTCTATTCTATTCTATTCTATTCTATTCTATTCTATTCTATTCCATTCCATTCCATTCCATTCCATTCCATTCCATTCCATTCCATTCCATTCTACTATTCTATTCTATTCTTTACACTTACAGCCGTTTCAAAAACCCCAAGGTCACGTGATCAAAATTCAGACACTCAGCAACTGGTTCCTATTTATGACGGTCACAGTGTCCCGAGGTCATGTGATCCCCTTTTGCGACCTTCCTACAAGCAAAGTCAATGGGGGTGCCAGTTTCACTTAACAACCGTGTTACTAACTTAACACCTGCAGTGATTCACTTAACAACTGTGGCAAGAATGTAAAATGGGGCAAAATTCACTTTAATGAATTTAGCAACATAAATTTTGGGCTCCATTATGGTAAGTCAAGGACTATATGTATTATTCATGTAATTAATTCATTTGCACAACATCCAGGTCCCAGTGACTCTAAATGTGGTATTGCTAAGAAATTGCAGGTTTCTAGATTAACAAGGGAGTTGTTTAAGAGATGAGGGACAGATCCTGAGAAATGACAGTGGGAGAGCATATCAGTTTTCTGCAAAGAAAATTGTGTGACTTGTCAATGTCAAGAATCAAGCTGAAGTTCTGGGTATCCTTTTTTAAAAAAATAACTTTTGGAATGGAGGGTCATATATGGATATTTTAAGAGCCTCGGTGGTGCAGCAGACTAAGTGCTGTTAAGTGCTAGCACTTAGCTGCCAGCTGCCTGCAATTAGTGCAAGTTCAAATCTCACCAGGCTCAAGGTTGACTCAGCCTTCCATCCTTTCGAGGTAGGTAAATTGAGGACCCGGATTGTGGGGGCAATAAGCCAGCTTTGTATAGAACAACATCGCTTAGGGGGGGCTGAAAGCCCCAATAAGCAAGTATATACATAAAAGTATGTAGGCTATTGCTATAATGCATTGTAAGCCGCCCTGAGTCTACAGAGAAGGGCGGCATATAAATTGGACTAATAAATAAATAAATATTTAGCCTACGATTCACACTGTAGGCATTTCTGTGCAAATAACATTCCAACGTAAGCATTCCTGTATAGATTTCTGCCGCATGCAAAGAGATGTACAGAAATGTGTTGTTGCATGCATTTTATGTGTGCTATTTCCTGTAAAGTATACTTGTGCATAATAATAACTAGACAACCCGGGAATTTTTGGGTCGTTGTTTCAGAGATCTTTCCATATCTAAACAGAGAAACAGAATAGTAGAGTTGGAAGGGACCTTGGAGGTCTTCTAGTCCAACCCCCTGCTTAGGCAGGAAACCACTTCAGACAAGTGGTTATCTAATCTCTTCTTAAAAACTTCCAGTGTTGGAACATTCACAACTTCTGGAGGCAAGTTGTTCCACTGGTTAATTGTTCTGACTGTCAGGAAATTTCTCCTTAGTTCTAGGTTGTTTCTCTCCTTCATTAGTTTCCACCCATTGCTTCTTGTCCTGCCTTCAGGTGCTTTGGAGAATAGCTTGACTCCCTCTTCTTTGTGGCAGCCCCTGAGATATTGGAACACTGCTATCATGTCTCCCTTAGTCCTTCTTTTCATTAAACTAGACATACCCAGTTCCTGCAACCATTCTTCATCTGTTTTAGCCTCCAGTCCCCTAATCACCTTCATTGCTCTTCTCTGCACTCTGCACAACAGAATGACCAAGGGCAAAAACAAACCAAATTTCAGTCCCCTGGAAGTGATGAGTTCCAAATTTTGAATGCCATGTAAGTTAGTCCCTTTGACTCTGGAGATTCTTACTCAGTCATCCAGGTCATGGTTGTCCCAAAGGTGCTTTTTCAGAAGACAACTAGGCTTGTTTTTCCCTGAAGACATTTTGCTTCTCATCCAAGAGGTTTCTTCAGTTCTGACTCCACCATTCAATCAGATCTGAAGAAGCTTCTTAGATGAGAAGCGAAACATCTTCAAGGAAAAACAAAGTCCAGTTGCCTTTTGAAAAAAACACCTTTGGGTTAGCCATTTGCAGTACCTTGGTTCAAAAATGGTTGCCCTCGATGCCCTGTTTTTGCCCAGTTAAAGGTTATGGAATGAGAATTTTAGTAATATATAAATTCGGCATTGACAAACTCGCCATCGGCATTGACAAACTCACCATCAGTCAATTGCAAAAGGCAGCTTTACTTGGAAAACCTTATATCCTGCGACGATAGCTTTCATGTTATCAAACAGTAACATCTGGCTATCTGAGGTCTTTGCAAAGTGTTGAATAGATGGACAATGATACCAGATCCAGTCTAAAAATCTGGCTGGCTGTGCGACCGATGATAATAATAATATTAATCATCAGGGAGCTTCATGGTATGTGAAAGTCAAAGGAAAAATTAAATCCTAATCCATGTTTTAGTTGAAGAACTCCAGAGTACTGGTGTTCGTATTAAAATGTAAATCCAACCAATTGCTCTCCGTCCCTAATTATAAATCATTATCTACCATTGCAGCTTCTGCACGGCATAGATGGAGGGACCCACAAATCTTTTAGCAACTAGACAGATTCCAAAAGACCAGTCGGCAATCTTAAACACTCAAAGAGCCACAAAGGTCCTAACCAGAAACACCACTCCCCCCCCCCATTCAATTCTCGCGCCACTGGAAGTTCGGTTCTCCCACCATAGAGTCTTGTCCTTTTTCTTCTGCCGACCAGAAGTCTGATACCCCCCACCATAGAGTCTCCTCCTAGAGTGGCGTCCTTTTTCCTCTACCTGTCCTAACCGAAAGCCCTATCAATTGTGGAGCCGACCGGCGACAGGGAGCCTCAGCAGAGGGATGAAAGAGCCACATGCGGCTCCAGAGCTGCGGGTTGCTGACCCCTGCAATAGACAAATGTGTTGCTATTGTAATATATGACTTCAGGGTATCCTGCTTGTTTGAAATTCTTGTGACTCGTTCCAACAAGCATTGGAAGAAATAGGATGACAGTGGGAAGTTGGGTGTATCGAATCAGAATATTGATCCATTAATGTTTAAGCATTTTTTTAAAAAATAGATTCTTTTGATTAGGACATTTAAAATAAAGTATTAAGCCAGGAACAAAAAATTGAATAGCTCATTTTATTCAGTAATGTCATATTATCACAATATAGGAAACTGATCTGTTAAACCTTTAAGGTTTGGTACAAAGAGAACAAGGATCACCTGTAGTTTCCTCAAGGAAAAGTTCAGAGGCGGTACGATTGAACTTTGATAAACTTTATAGATTTAAATCTATCCATTCTGACCTTATAAAGGCCTGAATAATATCTCTTTGGGGACGCGGTGGCTCAGTGGCTAAGACGCTGAGCTTGTCAATCGAGAGGTCAGCAGTTCAGCAGTTCGAATCCCTAGTGCCGCGTAACGGGGTGAGCTCCTGTGACTTGTCCCAGCTTCTGCCAACCTAGCAGTTCGAAAGCACGTAAAAAATGCAAATAGAAAAATAGGGACCACCTTTGGTGGGAAGGTAACAGCGTTCCATGCACCTTTGGCGTTGAGTTATGTCGGCCACATGACCACGGAGACGTCTTCAGACAGCGCTGGCTCTTCGGCTTTGAAACGGAGATGAGCACTGCCCTCTAGAGTCAGGAACAACTAGCACATATGTGCGAAGGGAACTTTTACCATTTAATATCCCTTCACTTTTTCAGGTGGGGAAAAAAGGGGGAATGCAGAAAACTGACGCTTTTAAGGCGCAAATGGTCTCCCTGGGTATGGGATAGGAAGCTTCTTTGCAAATATATAGATATAGATATCCATCCAAAAAGGGTTGGAAAATTTGCAAAGCAGGTGGATTATCATGCAGGGAGTGCTGTCTCGTACTTGCATAAGTCAGCAGGATGCAGTCTAGCCACGTGTGCAATCTCGTTTTGCTCACTTATGCACAATACAATAGCTGCTCTCTCTTTTTTTTTTTTCTTTTTCATCCCGTGTCACTCTGAAAGCCAAGCTAATGGAATAATGCAGTCTCTCTCTGTGTGTGTATAGGCTACGCAACCCGATTGGCACTCTAGACACAAATGCTGCTCCATCCATATCTTATTTTTATCTGCCCTTAGATCTAAGC
Source organism: Pantherophis guttatus (assembly GCF_029531705.1). Next base: position 196,781 of record NW_026844107.1, read on the forward strand.
ATTTTTTTTTGCGTTCCTTCCAGCATCAAGTACATTTCTGCAAACTCTCCTTAACCAAATCCATACCTTTTACTTTCCAATTTGTAGGCTTGCCCCCTTCAATAATCAAGTTATTTGACAAGGCTGTAGCTTACTTAGACTACTTCCCCCACACCCCCTTTTGCATCCAGACAGTTGCAAAGGATATATTAAGCAGTCCTGCTTTCTCCCTGCTACCTGTCACCTCATTGCCCACTTGTCCCAAAGGTGTGTGTGTTTTTTTTAAAAGGCCACCGGACTTCCTTGGGTTTTCCTTGAAGACATTTCGCTTCTCATCCAGGAAGCTTCTTCAGTTCTCACTGAAAACCACTGAAGCCAGAACTGAAGAAGCTTCTTGGATGAGAAGCAAAACCTCTTCAAGGAAAAACCAAGAACGTACAGTTGCCTTTTGAAAAAGCACCTTTGGGACAACCATGACCTGGATGACCAAGAATCTCCATAGGTTCTTTGCCATCTTCTTTTAGTGGACAGATAATTTCCTTGACTTTTTTCTTATTTCTTACATGTTGAAAGAAACTTCTCCTCCTCCTTCTCCTCCTCCTCCTTCTCCTTCTCCTTCTCCTTCTCCTCCTTCTCCTTCTTCTTATTTACTTTATTCTTTAAACATGAAACTCAGTCAACTGAACATTCAAAAATGCATCACAAATACCATTGACTGGTGCTAATGCTTGATACGGGTTGCTGCCAGCGTCCTAGGTATCAACTAAGTACCTTCTTAAGATGTATGATGTTCCAAGTAGCGCAGTTTTTTGCAGTTCCACTGGTGTTATTGCAGGAAGCTGCAGTTTGTTGATGTATCTTATAAAATTCTTGGATATGATACCAAGTGCCCCGATGACAATGAGTATCACGGTTACATGTTTCATCCATAGCCGTGTAGTTTTGATGGCCAGGTCGCGATATTTCATGACTTTTTCCAGTACGTTTTCTTCGACTCTGGCATCTCCTGGTATCACGATATCAATAAATTGTACGTTTCGGTTTTCGACAACTGTGATATCTGGTGTGTTGTATTCCAAATGACGATCCGTCTGTATTCGAAAGTTCCACAACACTTTCTCATTTTCTATAACTTTTTCCACTTTACGTTCCCATGACTTTTTGGATACAGGAAAGTCGCATTTTTTACATAATGAGCAGTGGATTAATTTAGCAACTCGGTCGTATCTAGCTTTGTAATCAGTTTGTGCGATTTTGCTGCATTCACATATTAAATGTGAAACAGTTTCGACTTTGTTGTTGCAAAGTCGGCAGTTTGGATTGTCGGTGGATTTTTGTATCTTTGCTTTCATGGCATTAGTTTGTAGTGCTTTTTCTTGAACAGCGACTATTAAACCTTCTGTTTCTTTCTTGAGTGTTCCCATCTTAAGCCATGCCCATGTAAAGTTGTCATCACATTTTCCTTCAATGTTTTTCAAGTGCTGTCCATGCAAAGCTTTGGTTTTCCATCTATTTAATCTGTCATCCAGGTGTTTTTCCTTATATTCTGCCTTTGTTTCTGTTGTTTTTATAATGTTCTCCGTTTTCACAGCCTGCAGCAATTTTTCTGTACTTTGGTTCACATAATCATTCAAACTTTGTTTTTCTTCTTCTACAGTTTGATGGATTTGCAATAGTCCTCTGCCCCCTATTTTTCTTGGCAGGTACAACCTGTCGATGTCATTTCGTGGATGTAAAGCATTGTTGTTGTTCTTGTTATTATTATTGGCATCTGTTGCAAGTCTTAGTACATTCTGAGCCTTAGCTTTCCTGACTTCATTGTTGCAGATTCGGGCTATTTGCTGATATTCTGTTTTAATTATATGTCTTCTTTCCATTCTTTTACGCTTGTCCTTTTTTTCTCTAACTTTGTCACAGAGTTCTTTATAAGCATGCTGGTTCATGCGTGTTTATGCCTGTATGCATGTGAATTCTGTTTAGGTAGGGGAAAAAAAAAAGGATTAACCAGCATTATGATTTGGGGAAGGTGATAAAGTTTGCTTATATTTTTACTTCTTTTTGTGGGAGAGTGGAAGAAGAGGAAATGCGTGCAGTATATACCTTATAAGAATGCAATGCCAAGGCATCTGATATATCCTGAACAGATGTAGAGTGTGAGAATGTGTGTGCGTTGGGGGTGGGGGATTAAATAACCCTGGTGTTGGAGACGTGAGCTTCTCTGTATGCCCACATAAGGCCAGTATATGGCTCAGTGCTTCACCCTATCTAGAAAAGCCCACAGAGACCCTCAGCCAAGCCAAAAGGACTATAGAACAGTTGATATAAATAGTCTTCATTCTCAGCTGCCCTGAAACTGTATTTGGAAGCTATCTGGGCAATCAAGAGGCACAAGGCCACCTCTTGATAGCCGAGTGTAGAAGTGCAACGTGATCAGTTCGCAAACAGCTGTAGGGACCAGAGTTACTGCTGGAAAGACCGTAGATAGGCACATCCACAGCAGGCATTTCAGGGGCCGAGGAATTCAGAGAGCCAACAGCGACCGAGGATAAAGTTCATTTCTAAAAGAACAGGACACCAGAGACTAATTATGAAAGTCACACAATCTCCTCTGGAGGCTGTGAATGACTGGCTGTTCTTTTTTTAACTGTGGTTGAAGCCAGAAGTTAGAGGTAAACCCTTTTCAGAAGAGTTCAAAAGGAAGGAAGGGAAGGAAGGAAGAAGAGAACAGGAAAAGAGAAGAGGCAGGCAGGAAAGGAAGGAAGGAAGAAAAAAGGAGAAGGAGAAAAGGGAGAAAAAGAGGGTGAGAAAAGAAAGGAGGAAGGAAAGAACAAGAAGGAAGAGAGAGAGGGAAGGAAGAAAAGAATAAGGAAGGAAGGAAGGGAAGGAAGGAGAAGAGATAGGAAGGAAGAAAGGAAGAGAAAGAAAAGAAGAAAGAAAGAAGGAAAGAAAGAGAAAGAAAGAAAAAGAAAGAAAGAAAATGTAGGTGTGTGGGGAAGGAGGAGGGAATTTATGGCAAAATCATGTAAAATTGCAGCTTCTTAATCTTTTATGACAGGGTTATCTGCTTTTGTGTCATAACAATTATGGTAGCATATTATGAGAATCTGTTAAGATTACGCTTGCCAAGTCTACATTCAGAGAGGGCATCACTATTCTCAATTTTTTAAGGGAGAAAAAAAGAAATTGTTCCTTTCATATTCTGGGAATGTTACTTTCCCCTGCCCCCCACCCCCCAGGGGAAAAAAGAAACCTTACTGGCTAAAATGATGAGGACCAAATTGTTGGAATCTGACCTAGCAAAATTCTTCTGATATTCTAATCTTATTTATCTGCCGTTTAAAAATCCCCATTTTTATACTCTTTCCATAACTTCGGGTCCAGCCCTAGGATTGTTTTACAGCAAATGATGAATTCATTATTGTATTCTTATTTAATGCTTCAGACATCAAAATGCCTTAAACCTTTATTATTTTAGGGTGGGACTTAACAAGGAGCCCTCCATTTAAAGACAAATCAGATGTCATGGGCTTCTGCTGATTCCCACAACTGTCTTGTCTCTCTCTGTGTGTGTAAAGCACTGGACTGATTTTGGAGCATTATGGAACATAGACAGACAATAAAAAGTAAAGGTAAAGGTTCCCCTCGCACATATGTGCTAGTCATTCCCGACTCTAGGAGGCGGTGCTCATCTCCGTTTCAAAGCTGAAGAGCCAGCGCTGTCCGAAGACGTCTCCGTGGTCATGTGGCCGGCATGACTCAACGCCAAAGGCGCACAGAACGCTGTTACCTTCCCACCAAAGGTAATCCCTATTTTTCTACTTGCATTTTTTACGTGCTTTCGAACTGCTAGGTTGGCAGAAGCTGGGACAAGGAGCTCACCCCGTTACACGGCACTAGGGATTCGAACTGCTGAACTGCCGACCTTTCTGATCGACAAGCTCAGCGTCTTAGCCACTGAGCCACCGTGTCCCCCTATAGTCCAATAGTTCATCCATTTTCCCCTAGTATGATTTTTTGGGAAGCTTTTTTGAAATGTAGTATTCGTTACAATAGATATGATCGCTCCAAACCACCCAAATTCACTAAAAAAAAAAAAAGCCAGATTAAGTTGTCTTTTTAGGAGTTACCTCAGTGAATCGATGTTGAGATTGTTGTTATAAAACTGGTATCGATATGAGATCTGGTCTGGATGCACTTTTAAAACTAAAACGTTCTCTTGAGGGATGTCACAGGGATTTGTTCTCTCTCCCTTCTGCTGTTCCACATCTATTTAAAGCTGGTGAGAGAGGTCAGCTGGCAGTTTGAAGTGTGAGACCATCAACATGTTTATTTATTTATTAGATTTTTGCCAGGAGGCTGCCAGACTCCAAAAAGACTCTCAACAACTGACAACATTTAAAATATACGCTTTTAAAAATATCATTGCCCACTTAACAACTATAGCCTAGAAATAGACACAAACACACACACAAATCCTATAATGCCGTGTTTCTCAACCTTGGCAGCTTTCAGATGTGGGGACTTCAACCTCCCAGAATTCCCTAGCTAGAATAGAAAATAGAATAGAATAGAATAGATAGAATAGAATAGAATAGAATAGAATAGAATAGAATAGAATAGAATAGAATAGAATAGAATAGAATAGAATAGAATAGAATCCTTTATTGGCCAAGTGTGATTGGACACACAAGGAATTTGCCTTTGGTGCATATGCTCTCAGTGTACAAAAAAAGACAAGATACATTCGTCAAGAATCATAAGGTACAACACTTAATGATAGTCATAGGGTACAAATAAGCAATCGGGAAACAGCCATTATCAATATACATCGTAAGGATACAAGCAACAAAGTTACAGTCATGCAGTCCTAAGTGGGAGGAGATGGGGTGATAGGGATGATGAGAAGATTAATAGTAATAGTAATGCAGCCTAATGTGAATAGTTTGACAGTGTTAAGAGAATTATTTGTTTAGCAGAGTGATGGCATTCGGGAAAAACCTGCTCTTGTGTCTAGTTGTTCTGGTGTGCAGTGCTCTATAGCGTCATTTTGAGGGTAGGAGTTGAAACAGTTTATGTCCAGGATGCAAGGGGGTCTGTAAATATCTTCACAGCCCTCTTTTTGACTCGTGCAGTATACAGGTCCTCAATGGAAGGCAGGTTGGTAGCCATTGTTTTTTCTGCAGTTCTAATTGTCCTCTGAAGTCTGTGTCTGTCTTGTTGGGCTGCAGAACCAAACCAGACAGCTATAGAGGTGCAGATGACAGACTCAATAATTCCTCTGTAGAACTGGATCAGCAGCTCCTTGGGCAGTTTGAGCTTTCTGAGTTGGCGCAGAAAGAACATTCTTTGTTGTGGTTTTTTGATGACATTTTTGATGTTAGGTGTCCATTTTAGATCTTGCGATATGGTAGAATGTTACTGGGATGTCATTTCCATACCTATACGATAGCGTCAGGGCAAGCAACCAGAATGGCTCCGAGGGTCAACTTGATAGATTTCTTTTACAGGTAGTCCTTGACTTGCAACCATTCATTTAGTGACCGTTCAAAATTGCAACGGCACTGAAAAAGTGGCTGTTTTCACAGTCCTCTTTTTGACTCGTGCAGTATACAGGTCCTCAATGGACTTGTATACTGCAAGTCAAAAACAATAGCAATTGTTTTTTCTGCAGTTCTAATTATCATCAGAAGTCTGTGTCTGTCTTGTTGGGTTGCAGAACCAAACCAGACAGTTATAGAGGTGGAATTCATGCATTGAAAGCTGACAAGACTGAGATACACTGCTAAAATGGGTAAAGTGTCAAGCCTTAAAGGGACTTCTGGACACCTAAAGAGATTCAAAGCTGTTCCAGAGAGCAGGATCATAGCTGTGACAGAGAAGGCGCTAATTTTACTCAAATTTATATTGCCACCTCAAGTTTAGCTGGAAATGCTGTCAGTGGTCTGTCATGAACTAGATAGTCCTCCACTTAAAACCGTTCATTTAGTGACCAAAGTTACAACAGCACTTAAAAAAGTGACTTATGACCAGTTCTCATACTTATGACCATGGCACGTAATCAAAATTCAGGCACTAGGCAACTGGCATATATTTATGAAGATTGCGCTGTCTTGGGGTCAGATGGCCCTTTGTGGCCTTCTCAGCCAGCTTCTGACAAGCCAAGTCAATAGGGGAAGCCTGATTCACTTAACAGTTACAGGGCTCACTTAACAACCGTAGCGATTCGTTGAACAACATGGCAGAAAAGTTCGTAAAACGGGGTAGGACTCGCAACTCCTTGTTTAACGACAGAAGCATTGGGCTCGATTGTGGTTGTGAGGACATGTACTTGGAGGTTGAGGAGGTCTAGATCAGGGGTCCCCAATCCCTGGTCTGTGAACCGACACCAGGCCATAGCATACCAGCAACCGGGCCACGCAAACAAGCAAAGTCCCATCCATGGGATGCAGGCAGCACGCGAAACCATACCCCGTCTGGTCCGTGGAAAAAACTCTCTCCACTGACTAGGTGGCTCAGTGGCTAAGACACTGAGCTTGTCGATCAGAAAGGTTGGCAGTTTGGCGGTTCAAATCCCTAGTACAGGTCTCCTGCGTGAGCAGGGGGTTGGACTAGATGACCTCCAAGGTCCCTTCCAACTCTGTTACTGTTAACTGATCCTTGGCACCCAAAAGATTGGAGTCTGTTGGTCCATCTAGACCAGTGTTTCTCAACCTTGGTAGCTTGAAGATGGGTGGACTTCAACTCCCAGAATCCCCCAGCCAACTGGCTGGGGGATTCTGGGAGTTGAAGTCCACCCATCTTCAAGCTACCAAGGTTGAGAAACACTGATCTAGACTCTAGATGGATGAATCAGGTTAGAATGAGACTCAGGAAACATTCTTTGTTTTCTGCAGTTATCTCACAGCTCAGTGTCAAAATGTTTCCCCTAAGGGAGCACATCATGATCTGGAGAACTTCCAAGACTCATTCTACCGGTAGAATCTAAATAATGCATTGTTCCTGGTTCCGCATTCAAAGTCTGTTTGGCTTTCTGGGTTGAGGCTAGGGGGCAGAAGGTTTAGGATTGATAGAATAATGTTTTAAAAAGAGATAGTAGAGGACTAGACCAGATCTGTGTTATTTTATGCAAAACTTTCTCAACTGGGGCTCTGGAGAACACTGGGGTTCCATGATAAATCAATGGATTGGGATTGGGATTGGGATTGGGATTGGGATTGGGATTGGGATTGGGATTGGGATTGGGATAGAATAGAATAGAATAGAATAGAATAGAATAGAATAGAATAGAATTCTTTATTGGCCAAGTGTGATTGGACACACAAGGAATTTGTCTTTGGTGCATATGCTGTCAGTGTACATAAAAAAAATACACAAGAATCATAAGATACAACACTTAGTGATAGTCATAGGATACTAAATAAGCAATCAAAATCATACTAGGAAACTAAATAAAGCAATATAAATCAAAAAGATACAGCAACAAAGTTACAGTCATAAGTAGAAAAGGATATAGGTAATAGGAAGGATGAGAAGAATAATAGTAATACAGTCTCAGTAAATAGTTTGACAGTGTTGTGGGAATTAGTTGTTTAGCAGAGAGGTGGCATTCGGGAAAAAACTGTCCTTGTGTCTAGTTGTTCTGGTGTGCAGTGCCCTATAGCGTCGCTTTGAGGTTAGAAGTTGAAACAATTTATGTCTAGGATGTGGACATATTTATATTTAGAGGTTTTATGAAAAATAAGGGACACAGTGGCTCAGCGATTCGAATCCCTAGTGCCGTGTAACGGGGTAAGCTCCCGTTACTTGTCCCAGCTTCTGCCAACCTAGCAGTTCGAAAGCACGTAAAAAATGCAAGTAGAAAAATAGGGACTATCTTTGGTGGGAAGGTAACAGCGTTCCGTGCACCTTTGGTGTTTAGTCATGCCGGACACATGACCACGGAGACATCTTTGGACAGCGCTGGCTCTTTGGCTTTGAAACAGTGATGAGCACCGCCCCCTAGAGTCGGGAACGACTAGCACATATGTGCAAGGTGAATCTTTACTTTTACCTATGAAAAAATCATTATTTTGAAAAAAAAAATAAAACATAGAAAAATAGTGTTGGAAGGGATTTTGGATATCCTATGCCATTCTGGACTTTCTTTGGGCTGAATGGGATGGATACACATGATCATAGGAAAAAACAACAACAGAATAACAGAATAGAATAACAGAGTCGGAAGGGACGCCAGAGGTCCTCCAGTCTAACTTACCACCTAAGCATTCCAGACAAATGGTTGTCCAATCTCTTCTTAAAAACCTCCAATGTTGGAGCGCCCACAACTTCTGAAAGCAAATTGTTCCACTGATTAATTGTTCTCACTGTCAGGAAATTTCTCCTTAGTTCTAGGTTGCTTCTCTCCTTGGTTACTTTCCATAAACACAGTTCACTGAACAATGCTTAAATGTTATGCACTGCACAGCGCTAGCTGCAGATAGAATAAATTTTATGCAAGGATTTTCTAAAACCTGAACATTCTTATCCACGGTTCCTTCAAGGTAAAAATATTGAGAAAGACTGTTTTATGCTATGAAGCATAAGAAAGGGCCCATCTAAAGCTGTGAAGACCCTTTGCTAGTCAATTTAGATAATAACTGGTTAGTTACTGTAACGGGATTATACCAAAGTCAGCTTTCTCTGTTCCTACTAGAGCTCTGTCATATGGTTCTAATTGCAGATCTCTGAAATAATATCTGAAACCCAGATGATCTCCGTTTGAGGCCTAAGTTTAAGTCAAAATGTTTGGGATGCTTTGACATGTGCTACGTGTGTTCTTATTTAAACTTGGGTGTCTGTGCCTAAACATCAGCTGTTCAGCATCAGCTGTTCTCATAATGCGCATCGGAGTTCCATTTTGAAACCTAGTAAGAAAAAAAAACAAAAAACCTGACATAAGAAAGCAATCCCCGGACTTTGCATGGCACAATAATTTTGCACAAGAACATTGGAAGAAGGAATTTGTCTGGGTGCCTTTCAGATTTGCACAATGCACAATGCATCCTTGTACTCAGATTACTGGGCAAAGGATGATCTCAATCTGGCAGGAACTTAAATCTAAAGCAGCAGAGACACTCAAGGGAGGAAAGAAGGATTTGAAAAGAAAAGAGAAGGAAAAATCTGAAGTCTAAGAACTATAGAAACATTACGATTTTGCAGTTTGGAGATTTTTTTTTTTTTTTTGGCCATTGTTCTGGATCTACCCACCATGCCCTATTCCATTTCAGCTCCTTTGCCAATATATATTCTCTCTTCATACAGTAGGCTTCCTGGGTCTTTTAGACCCCATTTGCCGGGGGGGGGGGTTAGGATGGCTCAGCGGTTAAAGACGCCAAGTTTGTCAGCTGGAAAGCTGATAGCCCATGTTCAAGACCCGACTGCTTGCATGATGGAGTGAGCTCCCATTACTTGCTCCAGCTCTTGCCAACCTGGCAGTTCAAAAGCATGCAAATGCAAGTAGATAAATAGGTACCACTTTGGTGGGAATGTAACAGCATTCCGTATGCTTGACGTATAGTTGAGCAAGGAAGCATCTTTGGACAATGCTGGCTCCCTCAGCTAAGAAATGGATTTGAGTACTGCCCACTAGTGCCAGGCATGACTGGACAGGGAAAACCTTGCTACCAGGGTGAACCGGTAGCAACCTATCACTGATTTCAACTCCCAGAATTCCTCAGCCAGTCATGCTGGCCTGGGGAATTCTGGGAGTTGAAGTGCATAGATCTTAAAGTTACTGGGGCTGAGAAGCATTCTCTTAAGTGATAAATGAATGTTCACAACCCACTCATGAATAAAACGATTGATTTCATTAGGGTTGGGCGAGAAATAAATATTCTTTTTTTTTAAAAAAAAAATCTATAGAATGTGAATAGAACCTTGCAACGTTACAAAATCAAACCATTTTTTGTTGAAAACAGACGCTAGCAATTAAAGCTGTATTTAGTGGGAAACATGGGTTTGCTTGAATTTGCATCTTTCCAAAAATCTAAGTTTGGCTTTGAGGCTAGCCTGCTTATTTTTCGTTTCACATTTATCTAGGATTGATTGTTGTTCAATACAGCAGCAGCTATAGAAAATCTTGATTTTTGCCATTGGCTTGTGCAAGCAGATTGTGATTCTGAATGGTCTAGACTGAATTAATTATTTAAAACATTCCCAGCACTAAAAACAGTTATAATATTCCTCTCTTCCCTCCCCCGAATTAGATACCATGTAGTATTTTTTACGGTTTTAAGTTAGTCCGTAGCTGTTTTCTTTCTTTAATTTATAGCGAGGATTTATTTTTCACGATAGTTTGAAAAGTTTTTTCTTTCCTTGTCTTCATTTCTCTCTAGATAATGTAATACATGGTTTCACTTTATTTTCTCTTTTCACTAAGTTACTTTTTTAAAAATATAGCTGCTAGTTTCGTTTTTTATATATGTTAATACATTAGTAATATAGTGATGTGGTTTTATTGTTCTTTAGTTTGTATATCATACCCCAAACTACTAATTTATTTTTAAAGAAGATGCATTGCATTTCAGTGCAATTAAATGTAATGCAACGTTTGGAAAAAATTAGTAGCATGCGGTATTATGCATTTGTATATTTTTAAAGGTCAATAAAATATAAAAAGAGGAAGAAAGGAATTCTGCATGTATTAGGCCCCAAAAATATGTGACATTCCCCTCTCCAAAAAATTGCTCATGATTTATTGGGAGAGTCACAAATCAAAGTTTAAAACTTATAGTCTTAAAAGTATTTTTCTCCATTCTAGCCTTCTAACTTGGTATTCTTATGAGCAGGTGGTACATCTAGTCCTCAACCTATGACCACAATTGAGCCCAACATTTCTGTTGCTAAGCGAGATAGTTGTTAAATGAATTTTGCCTCATTTTACCACCTTTCTTGTCAATGTGGGTAAGTGAATCACTGCGGTTGTTAAGTGAATCAGGCTCCCCCAATGACTTTGCTTGTCAGAAGGTTGCAAAAGGGGATCACGTGACCCCCAGGGACACTACGACTGTCATAAATAGGAGCCAGTTGCCAAGCATCTGAATTTTGATCACGTGAGCACTGGGATGCTGCAACGGTTGTAAGTATGAAAAACGATCGTAAGTCAGTTCTTTCAGTGCTGTTGTAACTTCGAATCAGTGGTGGTATTCAGCCGGTTCTATCCAGTTTGGGTGAACCGGTTGCGGCGGTTGTGGGAGGCTCCGCCCACCCGCCCGGACATCATCATGTCTCATTTTTGACCCTCTGCGCATTTGCGGAGGTGCCGTGGGCGAGTGAAGCGAGCACATGCCAGTGATGGGTTCCTCCCAGTTTGGCCCAGTTCGGCCAAGCCGGTAGCGGTGACGATATGACGTCATTGAACTGGTTCTCTTTGTTCGGGAGCTGCCCGCCCCCCGTTATTCTTACCTTTTATTTGGCCCTGCCCCCAATCTATTTGCTGCCTCCTGAGTCCCAGCTGATCGGCTAGAAGGAAAAAAAACTGTTTAAACTCTTGCCGTGGGGCTTCAAAATGCCGCCCTACAGCTGATCAGTGTTAAAAGGCAGTGTGGTGATAGAACAGTGCGCTCGAAAAACAAACGGGTAGACCGGAACGCTCCAAGAACAAATGGGTAGACTGGTACAGCTCTGCAAGCAGTTAAAAGCCTGGTAGACCAGTACCTCTGCTAAATCCTAAAGAATTGTCACATGACCATCAAACCATGGCCATAAAATAAGCCACGTCCACAGAACCAGTAGTAAAAAAATTTAGAACCCACCCCTGGTGCACGCGCATGCTCGTGTGCCAATTTGCGAACCTGTAGCGAAGGTAAGTGAATACCATCCCTGCTTCGAATGGTCACTAAATGGACTGTTGTAAGTCGAGGACTACCTGTACTGTTTCAGTTATATAAATATTAGGATTTGGAGAGAGAAAAAAAACCATAATCATAACTGCAATAAACCTTGCAGTGGAGCAGTCTGGGGACAGAACTGCTAAAGGCTGGTTCTCAATGGAATGTCATCCTTGAAAAATGAGAGCTTTTGATATTATGGGATATCCCGGTCTAAACAGAGACAGACTGTGGCAACACTACCACCTTTTATTTCTGTCTCCACATTTAGCATTTCGATGGCCATCCGAACAAAGGTTTGGAGTGTGAGATATTTTTTTTTTTCCTTGCTGGAAAGTTAAATTAATTAGCAACTGGGATATGCACATTTGCAAGAGAGATAAGGATTCTGCAGCTCCTTTGACTCAGGCCTGCATTAGGAATATAATCAGAAAAAAAAATGGGCACCTCAGTACAGAATTTAGCATATAAATTGTAGGTAGGAAGCTATATTCCATGGTCCAAATAGCAAGATTCTGTTATTAAACTTGTTCCTATAAAAGTACAGTAGTCCTCGACTTGTGACCACAATTGGGCCACAAATTTCTGTTGCTAAGTGAAACGTTGTCAGTTTTGCCCCATTTTACGACCTTTCTTGCCTTCGGTTGCTCGATGAATCGCTGGAGTTGTTATGTTAATAACATGATTGTTAAGAGAATCTGGCTTCCGCATTAATTAAAAAGTCATCGCATGACCTTGGGAAACTGAAAGGTCATAAATATGAGTCAGTCGCCAAGCATCTGTATTTGGATCACGTGACCGTGGGAATGTTGCAAAAGGGATAAGTATGAAAAAGTAGTAATTAAGTCACTTTTTTCATTTCCGATGTAACTTCGGTCACTACACGGATTGTTGTCAGTTGATTCTGTTTTCACAATTCTTTTAAAGAATTTTAAATTTATACCTGGGGATTCCTATGACCTAATTTCAGAGAAGAATTTGTGATGATGTAAAAAAATCAGTAAATTTTGAGGATATTCAGTCCTTTTCTTTGCGTGCACAGAGTATTATTTTACTTGCATTTAATTATTTGTTAGATTTGTACTGTGCGATGTTTGGTCAGTAGCTCAAGGCAGCTTCCTTCTTGCAAACTACTCGGTGAAGTAGAATTAGACTGGGAGTGATTGGCCCAAAGTCACACAATAAACATATACGAGGTAAGGATCAACCTTTCCAGCAGCAGTGAGTTTCACAGATTCTTGCCACCAGTTCGCTTGCCTTCCGCATATGCACCTGGCCTCGAAAACGTGGCTAAATAGGATGGGCCCACCCACAGTCGCCGCTACCAGTTCGCCTGAACTGGTCCGAACCGGCTGAATACAACCTCTGCTTTCCAGGGTCTCAAATTAGTGTTTTTAAAAGTGGGAAACTTGAAACTGTGTGGATTTAAAGTCAAGGGAAGAGACCCACATTTGCGTAATTTAGTCACTTAATGACTAAAATGGTTCCCTTAACAGTTATGGCAGAAAATTGAGGATGACTTACTTAACCCCTCACTTAGCAACCCAGTCGCTAAGGTCTCAGTTCCAATTATGGTCATAAGTTAAGGACCACCTGCAATGAATTGTGCACTGGAGAAAGCAGATCGAAAGAAAACACAATAGAAACCTCTTTTCTACATCCTGTCTGTGGGCAACTGCTATCTGCTAACTATTCCAAAGACGAACTCTGGCCGTAATGGTAGAGGATCACATGTATCTATATAATAAGACCTGTCGTTTTCTTTATTAAAGTAACTGGATTTTCCTCCGAGATGCCTTGGGTGAAGTTTCAAAATTTGCTTTAAAATTATGCTATTTTTGCAAAGAGCAGCAGAATTATCCTTCTCTGCTCCTTTGGCTCTCCACGCTCGGCGGTGGCTGCGCAGACCATTTGAAAAGAAATTTATTCTTCGGGAAGGCCCCATCAATTTGCTTTGCTCTTTTGTTGACACGTTTATTAAAAAGCCGAGCAACTTGGCATTAAGGTTTTATCAGCGTTGGAGAAAAAAATATGCCATTTGAAGAGATTCAGTAGTTATAGGAGTCAGGTCTGAGGATCTTTTCATGGCTGAGTCAGCAGTGAAAAAATCAGGACCCTCTTAATTTCCTTCCCTTCTGCGCCTACTCCGTTTCTGTCTCTTTCGTGCGCGCCGACATTTGTCCTTAAGCAAAAACAGGTCATTGGGAAGTCAAAAGTCAAAATTGATTTCCACGGAACCTGCTGGGTAGTTGCAGTAGGAGAAAGTTGCATCATGAGATTGCAGGTTCAATTCCACCCCCACCCTCTCTAATCCTCTGTCAAACGAACGAGGATGACTTGGGGGAAATTCTGAACTACGGCTAATATCCATTGCAGGTATGCAAGGAAAACAAAATTGTGCTTTAATTTGCATGCAGGTAGTCCTTGAGTTACAATGACCGGTCGCTTAGTGACTATTGGAACTTCTGGCAGATTTACCTGGCAGGTACCCTGTTTTCCCCAAAATAAGACATCCCCTGATAATAAGCCCAATCAGGCTTTTGAGCGCATGGCAATAAGGCCAAGCGCTTATTTCAGGGTTCGAAAAAATATAAGACAGGGTCTTATTTTCGGGGAAACATGGTACTTACAACCTGGAGTTCCAGTGGTTGGGCCCTCCCTACGATCACGTGACTGCATTTCAGGCATTCGGCAACTGGCCTGCAATTATGGACGTTTGCAGTGTCCAGGAGTCAGCGTCTTTTATGACAGTTTTGCTGAAAACAAGCATTTACTTCCGGTTTTTCAGCAAAATTGTGCCCATACTGAACCATTTGTTCACTTTACGACCAAGGCATTTGCTTATTGACTGCTTGTCAACTGTCCAATTAGCAAACCCAAAACAAGGAAACACACTAGGGAGAATTGAATTCCCAAAAGTAAAACTTAATTGGATACACCATATTGGTACTGAAGAAACGAAACCAGCTCTGGTTTCCCACACAAATGCTTGCCCAGTTAAACCATCCTTTCTCTTTCTCCCCACCCCTAGATGATCACATTGCCCAATTATGAGATGTTCTTTTGTTATGGGAACAGGCCATCTGTTTCCCAAGCACTTGCGGCGGTGACCTTGATGGCTTTCGTGCTCTCACAATCTCTGCATACATTCTCCATGTTCCATTTCCCTCCCCCCCCAATTCATTGGCAAGTTGAAAAGCATTAAGGTTTGAAAGAAGCAAAGCGATTCAATCTTGACATTGCTGCAAAAAAAGTTCATAAAGATCAACTGTCCCGAGTTGCGACTGTGATGAGCAGACTCCATTATGGTCATAACTCAAGGACTACCTGTACAGAAACAAAGCTTCTATTGCATGAACCTTTGCGTCAACCCAACATGGTAGACCAGACTAAGAAATCCATGGCATGTGGGTCAGAATTACAGGTAGTCCTTGACTTACAACAGTTCATTTGGTGACCATTTGATGTCACAACAGCAATGAAAAAAAGGGACTTAATATCCATTTTAGGAATGTAAGGAAAACATAATTTCCTTGCATTATTTTTTCACACTTATGACTGTTGCAGCATCCCTATGATCATGTGATTAAAATTCAGATGCTTGGCAATTTATGACAGTATTTATGACAGTTGCAGCGTCCCGGAGTCAATGGGAAAGCCAGATTCACTTAACAACCAAGTCATTAACTTAACAGCTGCAATTATTCACTTAACAACTATGGCAAGAAAGGTCAAAAAATGGGGCAAAATTCACTTAATAAATGTTTCAGTTAGCAACAGAAATTTGGAGCTGAATTGTCTCATAAGTCAAGGATTACCTGTATTTGTTTATGCACCTGTATTCTCTACTTATACCTGAAGCTTGCGTTTAGAAACCATGGGCACTCCATCACTGGAGGTTTTTAAGAAGAGACTGGACAGCCACCTGTCTGAAATTGTATAGGTTCTCCTGCTTGAGCAGGGGGCTGGACTAGAAGACCTCCAAGGTCCCTTCCAGCTCTATTTTATTCTAAATACAACCCAGAGGGTGGAGAAAGACGTCCAAGTTATGGGTAAGAAATAGAGCCATTTTTAACTGCAGTTGCAAAACACAGCTGGGCAAAAAAAACTGGGCTTCAACTGCCTTTGAAGGAAGGATTTTATTCAAAACCAAAACCCTCCTTGCGATTCTTCCCTATAATGCCCCCCACCTCATTTTTCATATAGGTAAGAAGTACATTTTCACTAGGTTGTAAATTGGGTGGTTGCTGATAGGGCTGGGCAGCTCCTTTGGGAAAAGACAGCAGCCCAAATGTTGCATTCAGAAATTAAGTTTGGCAGCTGAGTCAGCATTGGCCGTTGGATAGCAATGCAGGGAGAGAGGTCGCTTTAGAGCTGGGGATTTGCAAGACGGGTCGCGTGGTGGGCATGACTTTGTCTTTACATGTCAAATGGGAAGAACAATACATATATTCCAGTTTTGTCTCTGCTTGCTTGCTTGCTTGCCTGCTAAGCACTGAGAAACAATAGACCCAGCGGTGGGCTGCTGGGGGTTCGTAGAGGTTTGGGAGAACCTCTAGCTAAGATTCTGTGCAGTTCGGAGAACCCCCAAATCAAACACCTGGCTCGCCCCACCCACCCCACCCAACCCCTCCCAGGAGTCCCCACGCAGTCTGTTTTGAATGCAGGTAAATGCAGGGAACGTGCAGAGGCTCAGGGAGGGCGAAAAATGGGCCCATTTCCAGCCTCTAGAGGACCCCCCGAGCCTGGGGAGGCATTTTCGCCCTCCCGGAGGCTCAAGGAAAATCTCCGGAGCCTGGGGAGGGCAAAAACACACACACACCACCGTGGTGCAGGAAGCCAACTAGGCCACACCCACCATGCCCACGCCCATCCAGCTACTGGACAGAGAGCCCCTTGTTAAAATTTTTGAAGCCCACCGCTGAATAAATCAGTGAGAGTGTCAATCAGACAGTGAGAGAAAGGTCTGAAATAGGTTGCCCAAGACTTTGGTCAAGATTGTATTAGCCGTAAATGTCGCCGAGGTTCTTTAGCCCGTTGTCCCTTGACCCAAAATAGGATCCAAGCCAGAACGGTAGATTAATACAGGTAGTCCTTGACTAAGTTACAACAGCACTGAAAAAAGGGACTTAGAACTGTTTTTCACACACCCGTTTTAACATCCTTATGGTCACATGACCAAAGTTCAGACACTTGGCAACTGGCATGTACTTATGACAGTTGCAGTCAGTGGTGGGATGCACATAATTTACCTACCGGTTTGCCCAGCACTGAAAATGTGTGTGCGCGGGCGCCACCTCTGTGCATGCGCCCAGCCTCAAAAACGTGCCTAAATAGGACAGCATAAAGCCGAGACGAGTTTCCGCTACCGGTTGGCCCAAACCGGTCTGAACCAGCTGAATACCATCTCTGTTTGCACTGTCCCTGAGTCATGTGATCCCCTTTTGCGACCTTCTGACGAGCAAAAGTCAATGGGGAAGGAAGCCAAGTCCACTTAACAAACGTGTTGCTTAACAACGGCTTTGATTCACTTAACAACTATGCCGAGAAAAGTCGTAAAATGGGGCAAAACTCACTTGACAACTTTCTCACTTAGCAACAGGAATTTGGGGCTCCGTTGTCGTAAGTCAAGGACTACCTGTATTCTCTTTATTTATGCCTAAACAAGAAGAAATCCCCCCATGGATACAAGGTGAAAGAAAGAGTAGGGAAATCACATTATTCAAACATTTTGGGTTTGGACTGTGTTTCTCCATTGCTCAGCATCATATAACCAGTCTATGTTCTAGTAAGCATGTTCAGTAGCCTTAATATGTACCATGTAATACAGGGGTGAAATGTAAAATTTGTTACTACCGGTTCTCTGGGCGTGGCTTGGTGGTGGTGGTGGTGGTGGGGATAATGTGACTGGGTGGGCGTGGTCAACTTTTTTTTTTTTAACTTTTCAAAGCATTTTTTCTAATGCTTTGAAAAGCCTCTGCTGATCAGGCAACTCAACTGGGATCGTCAGAGACTTTTCAAAGCATTTTTTTTACCACCTCTTCGGCCAAAAGGTTGCAGAAAAAAATGCTTTGAAAAGCCTCTGACGATCCCAGCTGAGCCACACGCTCCTCAGAGACTTTTTTTTTTTTACTTTTAAAAGCATTTTTTCGTCAGAAGAGGTTGTAGAAAAAATGCTTTTAAAAGTAAAAAAAAAGAAAAAGCCTCTGATGATCGTGCAGCTCAGCTGGGCATGGTGCGGGAGGGGCGCAGGGATTTTTGCTACCGGTTCTCCGAACCACCCGCCGCCATCACTACCGGATCGGGCAATCCGATCTGAACCGGGAGCATTTCACCCCTGATGTAATACTTCCTAGCATCCCATAATATTCTTAGCACGATCTTGTTGATGACCAATTGGATATTCAGTAGGTGTGGTGTTTGCATTATGATGAGTTTTCTTTGGGCAATTCTTGTCTCTGGCCGGTTTGAACTGGTCCTTATCAGAATTTCACATTCTCGCTTGTTACATCAAAGAACTAGAAACATTAATCGAAGGGGCTCCTTATTACTGAAAACTTTACTCTAAGAGCTGACCCTCTCCTGCTCCCATCAATTGCTCTGTCTGCCATTATGGCCAACTCTGAAAACATTTTTTTTTTAATGTCGGAATCTCTACTTTTGAGAAAGCAATCACTTCTGTCTGTGTAGAATTGGATATTTATTAGTTGTACTTATATTCAGATTTTCAGCCTCCAAGACAGAGGGAGGCGATGGCTCAGTGGCTAAGATGCTGAGCTTGTCGATCGAAAGGTTGGCAGTTCAGTGGTTCGAATCCCTAGTGCCGTGTAATGGGGTGAGCTCCCGTTACTTGTCCCAGCTTCTGCCAACCTAGCAGTTTGAAAGCACGTAAAAAATGCAAGTAGAAAAATAGGGACCACCTTTGGTGGGAAGGGAACAGCGTTCTGTGCGCCTTTGGCATTTAGTCATGCCGGCCACATGACCACAGAGACGTCTTTGGACAGCGCTGGCTCTTTGGCTTTGAAACGGAGATGAGCACCGCCCCCTAGTGTCAGGAACAGCTAGCACATATATGCGAGGGGAACCTTTACCTTTAACATCTAACAGGGTTTACTAACATGGAAGCATCTCATGTTTTGTGAAGAGTTTACCCATTGGCACCATTAGGATCAAGCCATTATTCAGCATTGCTTAAGTACGAACCTCTCTTTTATTTTATTATTCATCTTAATACTTAACTGAAATGATGGGATTAAAAATTCATCAGGTGGCAAATCACCGCTTCTTAAAAGTCATTCTGATATAATCAGCAGGAAATCATTTACATTTAGAAACTGCAGATAATTGCGGTAAAGCAGCCCACACTTGCAAAATAATAATAATAAAAAAGGCTTCACAAACAATTAATAGTCATTGGAATATTAAATAAGAGAGCTTTTGAAACGAGCCTCCAGGTTTGGATGGGGTTGAATTAATTGGCCCAAGATTAACTTGTTGCAAAATGATTCCTGCCGGGTCCTTCATCAAACATGATACTGAGGGTAGAAGGGAAAAAAAACCCACAGGATTCTCTACCCATAGGATTAATAATCTAAATTAAAAATGGACAATATCTAGTCATCTGAATGTTACTGGGATGTCATTTCCATACCTATACGGTAGTGTCAGGGCAAGCAACCAGAACGGCTCCAAGGGTTAACTTGAGAGATTTCTTTTACAGGTAGTCGTTGACTTACAACCATTCATTTAGTGACCAAAGTTACAACAGCACTGAAAAAAGTGACTTAAGACCAGTGGTCGAATTCAATTTTATTTTATTATGTGGGCGTGGCTTGGTGGGCGTGGTGTGGCTTGGTGGGCGTGGCTTGGACATGGCAGGGGAAGGATACTGCAAAATCTCCATTCCCAACCCACTCCTGGGGGAAGGATATTGCAAAATCTCCATTCTCACCCCACTCTGGGGCCAGCCAGAGGTGGTATTTGCCGGTTCTCCAAACCACTCAAAATTTCCGCTATCTGTCAGAACCTGCTGAATTTTACCCCTGCTTAGGACCGTTTTTCACACTTACAATCATTGCAGCATCCCCAGATTCACTTAACAACCGTATTGCTAACTTAACAACTGCAGTGACTCATATTTATGACAGTTGTAGTGTCCTGGGTCATGCAATCTCCTTTGACAAGCAAAATCAATGGGGAACCAGATTCGCTTAACAACCGTATTACTAACTTAACAACTGCAGTGATTCACTTAACAAGTGTGGCAAGAAAGGTCCTAAAATGGGGCAAAACTCACTTAGAGACTGTCTCCCTTAGCGACATAAATTTGGGGCTCAATGGGAGTCATAAGTCGAGGACAACCTGTACGAAGAAGGAAGGAAGGAAAAAGAAAGAGAAAGAAAGAAAGAAAGAAAGAGAGAGAGAGAGAAAGAGAGAAAGAATAGATAGATCATAAAGGAATGTGTAGAATTTACATTGCAAGCAGTTGCAGCCAAGGAAGGGGTAAAATGGAATATTGTTATTACGCAGGAGTTTTAAGGGGAATTTGAAGAAACAGAAGAACAGGTGGTACTTTTCTATGTATTTTGGAAATGAGATTCATATAAAAAAAGGAGAATAAATAGAGAAAATTCATGGGAGCGGCCTTTGGGCAAATGAAACTGATGGAGCATAGATTGGAGGAGTGAAACTCAAGTGTGAAGTATTGTTTTTGCCTAAAATGTAAAAAAAAAAATTCACAGTCCATTTCTTCTTTTTACAACATAACTCAAGCAATCTCACTGAGACTCGCACAAAGCTTTTCCCCTTTAAATTTAAAGTTTTGCTTGGAGTTTTTTTTTTTTTTTTTTTAATTTGATTTATATGCCGCCCTTCTCCGAAGACTCAGGGCGGCTTACAATGTGCTCAGCAATAGCCTTCATCCTTTTGTATATTTATACAAAGTCAGCTTATTGCCCCCACAAACTGGGTCCTCATTTCACCTACCTTAGAAAGGATGGAAGGCTGAGTCAACCTTGAGCCTTGGCGAGATTCGAACCCTGCAGTAATTGCAGGCAGCTGGTCTTAATAAGCTTAATAACAGGGTGCCTTAAACCCCTGTAGTACCAAGGCTCTTTTGTTTTGACCATGCGGATATCTTCTGCGGCAATATAACTTCCAACTGTACGGCTTAAGAAATTACTGGTCTGTCTATGGTTTGTATAACTCCAGTGAAAAGAGCTTAGGCAGAGAAATATCTCTTCTGAACTGTTAATTGCAGTGAAGTGTAGTTAGGAAGTGGCCCACAGGCTGGGCTCAGAAACGCAAGCAGATATTTAATAGCATCTTTTTATTCCTTTCATCTTTTGGCACTTAAACATTAACATATGAAGAATGCTTTAATACAGGTCTGTAAACCGACCTTAGATTCCCACAGGGTATGTGTCTGTGTCAGTTGTGTGTGTACACAAATTCAGACAAAAATACACACACGCTTAAAAGTGTTGGAGCCCAAATCTGAACACCATGTATACAAGATAACTAGATAGAGGTAGATCCAGTTTGGTTTCGTGATTAAGATGAGTTCTAGTCCCATCTTAGGCATGAAGGCCGCTGGGTGACTTTGGACCAAACACCAGGAGACTGTGAGTTCTAGTCCCGCTTAGGCACGAAAGCCACTGAGTGACTTTGGGCCAATCACTAGGAGACTGTGAGTTCTAGTTCAGCCTTAGGCACGAAAGCCAGCTGGATGACTTTGGGCCAGTCACTCTCTTTCTTAGCCCACCCACTTTAAAAAGTTGTTGTTGTGGAGGAAATAGGAGAAGGAAGGTATGTTTGATATGTTCGCTGCCTTGAGTTATTTATAAAAATAATTAAGGCAGGATAAAAAAAAATCTAAAATAAAAGAATAACACACCGCTTCTCTTAGAATGTATCAAGCAGGAAAAAAAAGTTTGGATTCTCTTCCATGTAAAAAAGAAAAGTGTGTGTGGGGGGGATCCCATTAAAAAGGAACAGTTTCCAAAAAACTGGAATCACGTTAGTTTTATTCCTCATGTTTTATTTGTTTTATTTATATAACATTCAATTTTCATCAAACAGTGTGTGTTCTGGGTACAGTTATTTTTTAAATAGTCATATTACACATCTTTGTTGTGATATTCATCACCAGCATATTGATAATATAATAACATAATAATATAATAACATTAATACTTAGCCCTTAATATCATCTTCTTTAACAACTCTCCACTTTACCATTTCTTCTTTTTAGATCTCCTCCTTTCTAACTTCTGTTTCCGTTATCTAGCCATTGATAAAATATGTCCCATATCAAAAAAATACGCAGTTTCTTCTTTATCCTTAATACCAGGTTTCCCCCAAAATAAGACCCTGTCTTATATTTTTTTGAACCCCAAAATAAGCGCTTGGCCTTATTTTCAGGGAGGTCTTATTATTTTGGGACGCATGGAGCAAGATGGGGCTCCTCTTGCCGTCTTACCTGATTTCCAGCTCTACGTTTAAATATTTTTGGGGAGGGCTTATTTTCGTGGGGGGGAGGCTTATTTTAGCATATGCACTCAAAAGCCCAATTGGGCTTATTATCAGGGGATGTCTTATTTTCGGGGAAACAGGGTAGTAAGCAGTGGTGAAATCTAAAATTTGTTACTACCGGTTCTGTGGGCGTGGCTTGGTGGGGGGATAATGTGACTGGGTGGGCGTGGCCATTTTTTTGTTTTTTAACTTTTAAAACAATTTTTTCTGCAACCTCTTCGGCAAAGAGTTTGTAAAAAAAATGCTTTCAAAAGGCTCCGACGATCCCAGCTGAGTTGCCTGATCGGCAGAGGCTTTTTTTTCTTTTAAATGTCTCTGACGATCAGGCAACTCAGCTTGGATCGTCAGAGGCTTTTAAAAGAAAAAAGCCTCTGATGATCGCGCGGCTCAGCTGGGCATGGGGGCGGGCAGGGATTTATGCTACCGGTTCTCCGAACCACCCGCCTCCATCGCTACCAGATCGGGCGATCCGGTCCAAACCGGGAGCATTTCATCCCTGGTAGTAAGTATTAGTCTGTCCATTTCTGCACATTCTAATATTTTCTTAATTAGTTTTATTCCTCTACCACTGTTTTTCCTTCCCAAGGCAGCATCAGGAATATGCCCGTTTCCAGCTTGTGACCAAGGGAAACCCAGAGACAAAAGAAAGGCTGATTTATTTTACATTAACAACAATTTAGACCTCTTCCTCTGGTGTTTTAAAAGCCAAACTACTGGCTCAGCTCTGTGACTGTCATAGTGTAGTTGTTCGAGCTAACAATTAGATGGGTTTCAAACATCTGCTGACTGCATTATCCAACTAGAGAAACCACACTCAGCATTTCTGAACGATACTAGACACAGCTCTATTCAACCCCAGCACCAACGCCCATTTAAATCAATACAAAATTAGATGCTAGGAAAATGCAGTATGTGTCCAATTAATTATAATTGAAGCAAATGTGAATGTAGATAAGAGGCCAAGGTAAGATGTATCCACTTGAAATGCTTGTTATTTAATACTCGTTTTTAGCTTTATAATGACAATTTCTTGATCCTGATAGGCCCCATCATGTAAATGATGATTTATCAAGCACGCAAATGTTAAAACATCGTCTAATTGCTCAGACAAGGGACGCGGTGGCTCAGTGACTGAGATGCTGAGCTTGTCGATCGAAAGATCGTCAGTTCAGCGGTTCAAATCCCTAGCGTCGCACAACGGGGTGAGCTCCCGTGACTTGTCCCAGCTTCTGCCAATCTAGCAGTTCGAAAGCACATTAAAAAAATGCAAGTAGAAAAATAGGGAAGGTAACAGCGGTTACCTTTGGTGGGAAGGTAACAGCGTTCCGTGCACCTTTGGCGTTTAGTCATGCCGGCCACATGACCACGGAGATGTCTTCAGACAGCACTGGCTCTTCGGCTTAGAAACGGAGATGAGCACCGCCCCCTAGAGTCGGGAATAAGTAGCACATATGTGCAAGGGGAACCTTTAAATTTTTAATTGCTCAGATGCATTAAGTCCTTGGCGATATCGTATATGGGCTTTTTGGGGGGGGAGGAAATGTTCTCTTATTTTATTGAGAACTCCTAGCTGGACCAGACAAATCTGAACTAAAAAAAACTCTACACTTAGTTCTGACAATTTCAAAAAGATGCTTTTGAAAGTCTGGTGTTTTTAATTGCTTATTTAAAACAAAGTAAAAAAAAGAAAAGTTGAGTTCTGCAACATCCTTTCATTCCCATTCTTTTTCCTGTTTTTTTAAACCCGGTTCTTCTTGTATATCCTCCATAAGAGATAATAATAATAATAATAATAATAATAATAATAATAATAATAATAATGTGACACATTTTTAAATGTCCAGTTGGCTGAGTTTCATTTTTAATGAATAAAAGAATAACAACAATAATAATAACAACAATAACAACTTTATTGTCATTGTATGTGTATACACAGTATACCCATACAACGGAATTCACTTAACACCCAAAGACCAGGTCCAACACACATAACAATCCCCAAACATACCCCCACTCACCACAATTCCCCACTCCTAAACCACCCAAATATCCACACAACAGCCCAACTAATGCTGTCCAACAGCTCACTGATGGTCGCCCTTTAGTTCATTGTTGGGGGCAATGATAGCTCTGGGATAAAAACTATTCAGAAAACGCGTGGTCCGAGTTTTAATTGTTCTGTATCTTATGCCAGAAGGCAACAGTCTTTACCCATCATGTCATTCCATTTTTAAGATAAGCAACATTATGGAGAATTATCTCAAAAAAAAAGGTAGAGCCCTCACTCAGTATGTGAAGAACGGTAGCAGGATATGGGTTTGATTGTCGGGGAGAACCGGTTCACTTCCAGCTGATTGTCGGAGATACCGGTTCGCCCGAACCGGTCTGAACCAGTAGAATCCCATCCCTGATTAAAGGCCTGGAGACTAAAACATATGAAGAATGATTACAGGATTTGGGTTTGGCCAGTCTAGAGAAAAGAAGGACTAGGGGGTGACATGACAGCGGTATTCCAGTATTTGAAGGGCTGCAACAAAGAGGAGGGTGTCAACCTATTCCCCAAATCCCCTGAAGGCAGGACAAGAAGCAATGAATGGAAACTCATCATGGAGACAAGCAACCTAGAATTAAGGAGAAATTTCCTGACTGGAAGGAAACAGTGGAACAATTTGCCTCCAGAAGTTGTAGGTTGCTCCATCACTGGAGGTTTTAAGAAGAGACTGGATAGCCACCTATCTGAAATGATACAGCGTCTCCCGCTCGAGCAGGGGGGGTTGGACTAGAAGACCTCCGAGGTCCCTTCCAACTCTATTCTGATTAACCTGGCTTTCTTAGAATAGAATTAGAAGTCTTGGAGTAAAACTTAGACTTTAGTCGCCCCTGTGTTCTTTCTAGCAACATTAACTGCATTGGAAGGTTTGACCAATTTCACTCTATTTCTGCATTCGTCTGCATGTTTCCTATGCATATATGTGCCGTTTTAGTTGAAAACAAATGTACCATGTTATTAGATCTAATATTACACTCAAGGTTGATGCCTGTGAGTCAGATCCGTAAAGTATTGCATTTCTTGGTTGCAGAGTCTGTAGCTTATATAGAGCGGTTTTTGTTTTCGTTTTAACCCGCAATCACAATTTCCTTGTACGATCTTCATTACATTTATCTTCTTCTTCTTTTTTTTTTTTTGGACAAGAAAGATAAGAGACCGTCCTAGGTTATCAAAGATTGCTTCATCTCTGGCAGGAGCCCTTTAGATTTAGCAACATCAAACACTACATTAACTTGGAGAAAATTTCCCAACAGCTAATTACCGAAGGAACATGTACCTCATTAAGATAAAGCTGTAAAAAAAAATAATCAATATTTAGCATTGTTGTTTTGATTGGATTTCCCCAATGATAAACTGCTCGCAGGTTGGCTTCCCTTCCCTTCCGCCAAAGCGTTTCTTTATTCAAATGAAGAGTATCGCGACTGCCTGAAATGTGGGTCACTGGATATTTGGGGGGGACCACGCCAGAAGCTTTTAAAATCTCTCCCTCTCTAGTCCAAAGGGACTGGTCCAAAGTCACCCAGCCGGCTTTCATGTCTAAGGTAGGGACTAGAACTCCCAGTCTCCTGGTGATTGGACCAAAGTCACTCAGAGGCTTTCATACCTATGGCTGAACTAGAACTCACAGTCTCCTAGTGATTGGCCCAGTCATCCATTGGCTTTCATGCCTAAGGCAGGACTAGAACTCCCAGTCTCCTGGTGATTGGACCAAAGTCACTCAGAGGCTTTCATGCCTATGGCTGAACTAGAACTCACAGTCTCCTAGTGATTCGATCACTAGTGAGTGATCCATTGGCTTTCATGCCTAAGGCAGGACTAGAATTCCCAGTCTCCTGGTGATTGATCCAAATCACCCACCTGGCTTTCATGTCTAAGGCGGTACTAGAATTCACCATCTTCTGGTTTCTAGCCTGGTGCCTTAGCCATTAGACCCAACTAGATCAAGAACTATGGTGGCACAATGGTTAGAATGCAGTCTTGCAGGCAAACTCTGCCCGCAGCCAGCAGTTTGATCCTGATGAGCTCAAGGTTGACTCAGCCTTCCATCCTTCCGAGGTCAGTAAAATGAGGACCCAGATTGTTGGGGCCAAGAGGCTGATGTTTTAAACCTCTTAGGTGAAGGCTGTAAAACACTATGGAAGCAGTTTATAAATCTAAGTGCTATTGCTATTGCTTGTCATCTCTGGAATAAATTATTGGTGGGCAGGCCTCCCTGCTGACATTAGTGGCAGTCCTTGAATTACGACCACAATGGAGGCCAAATTTTCCATTGCTAAGCGAGACAATCCTCCCTTGCTGATGGAAAGAATATGAATCAGAGGCAACAAGAGAGACGATACAAGGCATGGTTGTTATTTCCCTCTTTGTGGGCAGAACCTTCTGCTACACAGGAGGTACAGGTAGTCCTCGACTTACGACCACAATTGAGCCCAATTTTTCCATTGCTAAGCAAGACAGCCCTTGCGTGAGTTTTGCCCCATTTTACAACCTTTTGCCATCGTTGTTAAGTGAATCACTGCAGCCATTAAGTTAGGACACTGCCACCGTCATAAATGGGATGCTGCAGCGGTCGTAAGTGTGAAAAACAATCATACGTCTCCCCCCCTCCCTTTTTTCAGTGCCGTTGCAATTTTGATCACCCAACAAATGGTCGTAAGTCGAGCACTGCCTGGATTGGCTCAATATTCTTTCATTTTATCGCATGGTGGGAGTTGTCTGCTTTATTAGCAATATTGATATGGTGGGATTTGGGATGACAATTTGGGATTCTTTAAGACAAAAGAAAGGAAGATGCAATCCTTTAGGGCGTAAATGAGGATGCAAAAAAAATTGCTCAGTGCCAGTAATGACATCATGAGGATCATTGCAGTGCAGAACTGATGAAAAATTCAGAGAGCTAAAATGCACATTTTTGTCTCGAGTCAAGGGTCATCATTGGCTTCTGAGTTAAAAAACTTGGAACTCTCAGTAATAGTGGCTTCATCTTGGCCAAAAACTAATTTTTTTTATGTCATTTGATTTCATTTACATTTCAATGCAATTGTGAAATCAATCACAGTTCATCTGGTTGTTTTCCATTCTGTTCCGTTAAAAAATTACAGTGCTTGTGTCCAAGTTATTACGCAAGGAGGTTTATTTGTGAATAAGGACATCTAAGGGACACAGTGGCTCAGTGGCTAAGATGCTGAGCTTGTCGATTGAAAGGTCGGCAGTTCAGTGGTTCGAATCCCTAGTGCTGCATAATGGGGTGAGCTCCTGTTACTTGTCCCAGCTTCTGCCAACCTAGCAGTTCGAAAGCACGTAAAAAATGCAAGTAGAAAAATATGGACCACCTTTGGTGGGAAGGTAACAGCATTCTCTGCACCTTTGGTGTTTAGTCATGATGGCCACATCACCACTGAGACGTCTTCGGACAGCGCTGGCTTTGAAACGGTGATGAGCAACACCCCCTAGAGTCAGGAACGACTAGCACATATGTGCGAGAGGAACCTTTACCTTTACCTTTAGGGGCATCTAGGATTGCAAATTCCCAACGGCAAAGCAAATTTCGCTATTGAAGTATTGGGTTTTCTGACATTCTCTTAGAAGTTCTAACCAAGATGGTTACATGCTGGTTTTAATCAATTCTATTTGAGGAGCAAGTAAGATCTTGTTTTATAAGTAAGGTGATTATTGGCATTTTTAAAAAATCATAAACTATAAGCTTAGGTCAGGTTGACATAATACAACAGCGGAAATGATCTATATTGCTGAACAAAGGTCGTCCTTGACTTATAAACTATTCCTTTTGCCACAATTTAAAGTTACAATGGCACTGACTGGTCCTTGCATGTATGACCCAAAATTTGGGTACTTGGCAACCAGCATGCATTTATGAATGCTGTAGCATTCTGGGCTCATGTGACCACCCTTTGCGACCTATCCCAGCCGGCTTCCAACAAGCAAAGTCAATGGGGGATATTGGATTCGCTTAATGACTGTGTGACTTACTTAACAATGGCAGCGATTCACTTAACAACCCTGGGGAAGAATGTTTTAAAATCAAGTATAACTCAATTAACAACCCACTTGTTTAGCAGTGGGAATTCTGGTCCCGCGTTTGGGTCGTACGTCGAGGACTACCTGTAACGATGTCACGGAGGTAAGAAATAATGAAAAAACAGGTTGTCCTCAACTTGCGACCGCAACTGAGCCCAAAAATGTATGTTGCCTAGTGAGACATTGGTTAAGTGAGTTTCTACAACTCTACAACTTTCCTTGCCGCATTTGTACACTGAGTCCCTGCAATTCTTAAATTAGCGACTCGGTTTGTTAAGTGAATCTGGCTTCCCCCTTGACTTTGCTTGTCAGAAGGTTTCAAAAGGGGATTGCGTGACCCCGGGATACTGCAACCATCATAAATAGGGATTCAGTTGTTAAGCATCCTAATGTAAAATCACGTGACCATGGGGATGCTGCAGAGCAATGGTGGGATTCAACCGGTTCGCTGAGCGTGTGCAGTGCGTTTGAAAACAGCTCTAAAATTTACCTTCTACTGCAGCCCCGGAGAGTAAAACAGCTGAGCAGCGGCAATCCGCTCTGCCACGCCTATCAGCTGGCCTTCAAACAAAGGAAATATAGGTCGGTATAGCGCAGGGGCGGCCGGGAGGGCCTAGCTGATCGTCGGAGCTACCAGTTCACGCGAACCGGTCTGAAGCGGCTGAATCCCATCCCTGCTGCAGAGGTCATAAGTGTGAAAAGTGGTCATAAGTCACTTTTTTCAGTGCCATGGTAACTTCGAATGTCCACTAAGCGAACTATTGAGGGCTGCCCACTGAAGTGTGTATTCGCATTGCTCTCCATTTATCTAAGAAACATGAGCATTCACCATCCGCAGATCAGGAAAAGTCTTCAAAGATTTAATTTTGTTATCCGGACAGAGCTTTTCCATCGGAGAGCGGTAAAATTGCAAAAACATTCTGTAGGTTAAGCATAATGTGTGCACTAAGTAAAGCTTGGCATGCCCCGCTGTGTTTGTGAAAACAGTGTGCAAATTATGCTGACGGCATAGAGCCACAATGTGCAAATCAGATGCTCTCATCAAGCTCTTTATAGATTTCCAATGAGATACTCGGAGCTAACCAAGTTTCTCCTTTTCTGTTCAAAATAGATGTTGTTATATCGGTCTTAGCAAAGAAACTAAACAGCTCAGGTAATATATTTTCTGCTCCTACACTATGACTGGCAGAGAATGATGCAAGATCTCCCTAAAAGATTAGATAAGCAGAAATTGGAAATGCTTTAACTACAGATTTCAGAAGAAGCCACTTTATATTTTACTGCCAGGTTAAATAAAATAAAAACACCTTGCCAAGATATCTTCCAATACATTTAAATAAGGACCTAGGACACCCAGTGAAGGATGGATAGCGCAGGAGAACCAGTGGGAAATTAATTTTTCATTTGCCTTGAAATGGGAACTCTTCCAATTCTGCATTTTCAGCTAATGCACCAACGCGAACAATCTTGTCGTTTGAAATGTTGTGAATTTTGCAATGCCCGCTTCGAAATAATAACTTGGGGGGTGGGGGGAGTCCATATAAAAAGGCATATCTGTACAAAAACAATGTTTCAAATGTATTGCTTGAAGAAAAAGGAAAAAAAAACTGGGGGAAATATATGAAAAATACCAATACGGTATCACAATTGCTAAAGCAAAAACATCTTATGCATGGAATTATTATACACCGAAAGAGACAGACGTTTTCATGTGAAATTTTAATAAATGTATCTCCAAATGTGACATAGTCACAGAAGTTGGATGTTCAGGGGAAAAAACATAAATCTTTTCAATTGACCCATCCCTAATCCTTACACTGCCTTGTCAATGAGATGGGCAGCCGATAAATTTAATAAACAAAACTGCTTTCCCATTGCAAAGTGAGACTAATTTACAGGGGAGAAAGAATGAATAGAAAAAGGCTTTCTTTGAGCAGCCACTTTTCCTCACCTGATGTAGTCATAATGTTTTGAGGAAACGTCCCTAGCAGGAGAGGGAAAATACAGGTAGTCCTCAATTTACGACCACAATGGAGCACAACATTTCTGTTGCTAAGCGAGATGCTCATTTAGTGAGTTTGGCCCCATGCTATGACCTTTCTTGCCCCAGTTGTTACGCGAATCAGTGCAGTTGCTAAGTGAGTAATATGGTGGTTTAGTGAATCTGGCATCCCCATTAATTATGAGAAGGTCACACCAGGGATCCCATGATCCTGAGACACTGCAACCGTCATAAGTTCACGCCAGTTGCCAAGTGTCTAAATTTTGATCACATGACCCGGGGAATGCTGCAACCGTCGTTAAGTGTGAAAAACTATCATGAGTCAGTTTTTTCAGTGTCGTTGTAACTTCAAAAGGTCACTAAATGAATGGTTGTAAGTCAAGGACTACTTGCATTATATCCTTTCTTAGCCACTAAAGTTTCATAAGTCTCACCTCCATAAATTTGAAGTGAGAAAGGTTATATTCCTTTTTTTTTCTTCCCTCCGCACTCACGTGAAAAATAAAACGAAAACTTAGACAGCGAGCAAAATCCCAACAGGATTTTTAGAATAACTCCAGTTCATATTTAATATGTACATCTTTCTGTAGTCAAGAGTTTAAAAATGATATTAATATAAATCCCTATTTTGCATTGCAGTCTTTATAATTGGTGTCAAGCACTTTTGGTTTAATGCAGCACATTTAAAGGAGGACAAGAATGAGTGGACGCGCAGTTCAAGAAATTTCTCCTCCTCTAAAGATTGCGAAGTGTATAGAGATTTTAGAGGCATTTTTTGGTAGAAACAGTTCTTTCATTGTAATAGGATGGTAGAATATGTCTGTCTGTTTATCCGTGTGCACTGAGTTCATTTCAATGTCCATTTAGACTTTTTATATTGGTTAGTATACCACTTTATAATGCCTTGGTAAGGCCACACTTGGAATACTGCATTCAGTTTTGGTCGCTATGATGTAAAAAAGATGTTGAGACTCTAGAAAGAGTGCAGAGAAGAGCAGCAAAGATGATGAGGGGACTGGAGGCTAAAACAGATGAAGAACGGTTGCAGGAACTGGGTATGTCTAGTTTAATGAAAGGAAGGACTAGGAGAGACATGATAGCAGTGTTCCAATATCTCAGGGGCTGCCACAAAGAAGAGGGAGTCAAGCTATTCTCCAAAGCACCTGAGGGCAGGACAAGAAGCAATGGGTGGAAACTAATCAAGGAGAGAAGCAACTTAGAACTAAGGAGAAATTTCTGACAGTTAGAACAATTAATCAGTGGAACAACTTGCCTCCAGAAGTTGTGGATGCTCCAACACTGGAAATTTTTAAGAAGAGGTTGGATAACCATTTGTCAGAAGTGGTGTAGGGTTTCCTGCCTAAGCAGGGGGTTGGACTAGAAGACCTCCAAGGTCCCTTCTAATTCTGTTATTCTATATTCTAATATGTGTGTTTAAAGCAGAGGTCTTCAAACTTGGCAGCTTTAAGACTTGTGGACTTCAACTCCCAGAATTGAAGGGAAAATTCTTAAAACTGCCACATTTGAAGACCTCTGGTTTAAAGGATTAACCCAGGGATGGCGAACCCTTTAAGACATGCTGGCTGGAGAATTCTGGGAGTTGAAGTCCACGAGTCTTAAAGTGGGGCCAAGCTTGGACACCCCTGGATTAGCCCATCCTGAGCCTTGAAAAACAGAAACCTTAGCATGAAAAGAGTTGCCCAAAAGGAACATTTCCACATCTAAGAATCTAGCCAGCAGGCAGAAGTGTTAGCGAGCCGATGGCGGGTGATTGCAGCTCTGCCACTAAAACCCCTCTGGTGGAAAACACATTATTATTTTTGATTAATGGTGAACAGCCAGCAAAAAAATGTTGTTGTTTTTTCTTTCATAAAAGCGAGCCTCCAACTATATAACTCATCGCTGGAAGCTAAGTAAACATTACAACATTGCCTCACACTTTCTCTCACCCATGTCGTAACTGTTTTGAGATGGAGGTCTGTAGAGATTCAGTCATCCAGGTCCTGGTTGTCCCAAAGGTGCTTTTTTAAAGGAGGCAACTGGACTTTCTTGTTTTTTCTTTGAAGATGTTTCGCTTCTCATCCAAGAAGCTTCTTCAGTTCTGACAAATCCTTCCATTCCCCACCATACAGTCAGAGCTGAAGAAGCTTCTTGGATGAGAAGCGAAACATCTTCAAAGAAAAAACAAGAAAGTCCAGTTGCCTCCTTTAAAAAACAACTTTGGGATGATTTGAGATGGGCCTTCTTCTCATAATCACCCTTCCTTTTCAAAGAGGAGAAGACAATGTTAAATAATTGCCTACCGTCATTGCCACAATTTATTTTTTTTTACAAATTTTCAGCTGAGGTAATCCTCGAGTTATAACCATTGGTTCAGTGACCATTTGAAGTTACCGTGTTTCCCCGAAAATAAGACCCTGTCTTATATATTTTTTTTGAACCTTGAAATAAGCGCTTGGCCTTATTGCCATGCACTCAAAAGCCCGATTGGGCTTATTATCAGAGGATGTCTCATTTTGGGGAAAACGGGGTAGAACAGCACTGAAAAAAGTGACTTAGGACCAGTTTTCACCCATATGAGCATTGCAACATCCTCGTAGTCCCGTGATCAAAATTTGGGCGCATGACAAGTGGGGGAAGCCTTTATCATTGGAAATAATACGAATGGAGGATATGAAGCATGTTCTGAGCCGATTTCACCGCACTTTTTCCCAGTTGATCGTCCTGCATTGTGTTTGGAGTGCTGCTTCTTGAAGCCCTAACTAACATATTCACGTTTGAGGAATACTAAGTTGAGTTGTATGGTAGTGGCGCAGTGGTTAGAATGCAGTATTGCAGGCTGACTCTGCTCACTGCCAGGTGTTCGATCCTGATGGACGGTTGACTCAGCCTTCCATCTTTCTGAGGTCAGTAAAAGGAGGACCCAGGGGACAATATGCTGAGTCTGTAAACCGCTTAGAGAGGGCTGTAAAGCACTATGAAGTAGTATATAGCAATAGCACTTAGACTTATATACCGCTTTATTGTACTTTACAGCCCTTTCTAAGCAGTTTACAGAGTCAGCGTATTGCCCCGAATAATCTGGGGCCTCGTTTTACCGACCTCGGAAGGATGGAAGTCTGAGTCAAATTTGAGCCAGTCCGGATTGAACCCCTAGCAGTCAGATCCCTGCCACCACAGCACCGTATCAGACATGTGATGTAAGTCTAAGTATTATTGCTATTGCTGCTATTGTATTCAAGTCTATCCAATACTCGAGGGCCTGTTACAGAGAAGAGGGGATTGACTTATTCTCCAAAGCACCATGGGGCAGGACAAGAAGTGATTGGTGGAAGCTTGTTAAAGAGAAATCCATAATTACAAGCAAGGTGGAATTTCCTGGCAGGGCGAAGGATTAATCAGCGGAATAGCTAGATCCCCGAATTGTGACTGCCACATCACTGGAGATTTTCAAACCAGGCAGCCATTTTTATTGGGATGGTATAAGATCCCCTGCCTTAAGAAGGGGGTTGGACTAGAAGACCTCTGAGGTCAGCTTCGTGAATCTATGTTCCATCCATTTATCATCATGAACAGGATTTCCCCTTTCCGGTTATATTATGTTGTGCTATGTTAAGCCATCATTGTCTTCCCGTGCTGGAGCTCCTAAGAAATCCCATCACCCTAGCTTTGCAAAAGACTGTTGACAGTACTGAATAAACTAAGTCTGATTTTAATTGAACATCATGAGCGAAATGATGAGATGCGGCTTTTGCTTTTTCTGTGCTGGAGTGTGGGGGAGGGGACACGGAAGAGATGATGGAAACGTTGACTTCCAGTAATGGGGTTTAACTAGACGGAGCTCTGAGACGGAAGATTTCTTGAAGTAGCTAGGAATGAAAGACAATAGAAATCTGCCGTGACTGCAATTTCAGAAGCTTGAACTGAGTAATGTGCAATGTATCATATTGTGCTTAGGGCAGCTCATGTATCTTCCCTTTTAAACATTTGTGATTTATGTATGATTAATCACATCTTGATTCCTTCTCATGTCCCTTGAAGATAACAAACAGAGAAAGGAAGAGGTTGATGTCAAGATGCAGCTGGTTTCCTTCCTTCCTTCCTTCCTTCCTTCCTTCCTTCCTTCCTTCCTTCCTCCCTCCCTCCCTCCCTCCCTCCCTCCCTCCCTCCCTCCCTCATAAAAATCTTTCTCCCTTCCTTCCTCATAAAAACCTTCCTTCATTCCTTCATTCCTTCCTTCCTTCCTCATAAAAACCTCCCTCCCTTCTTCATAAAAATCTTGCTTTCTTTCTTTCTTCACCCTTTTTTTCTCTTTTCTCCTTTCTTCCTTCCTCCCTCCCTCCCTCATAAAAATCTTTCTCCCTTCCTTCCTTCCTCATAAAAACTTCCCTCCCTCCCTTCTTCATAAAAATAATTTCTTTCTTTCTTTCCTCACCCTCTTTTTCTCCCTTTTCTCCTTCCTTCCTTCTTTTCTTCCTTTCTTCCTATCATCATTATTCTACTTTGCCTTACAAGGCAAAGTAGAAAACAAACTACCACCTATTACAAATATTCAGTTAAAAAGTAGGTGTGATTTTATAAATAAATCAAGTATGAATTACTACAGTTGGAACTGTTATCATTATCCAAGGTTCAGTGGAGAAAGCATTTCACGGTTATTACCTGATGATTACAACATCAGATCATGATTGTATCACATACTCACATCTTCACAATCACAATAATCAATACTGATGATAGGATGACTGTTAACCTATGACCAAACAAACATCAATTTAGATTCAAAGCACTATGCTTGGTCAACTGTATTATCTACTCCCCATAGCTAAGTCAGCCATTTTCCTTTTCTGCTCTATTTTCTAATTCCCTTTTTATATTTAAACATTACTATATTCTCACTATCAGAAGAAGTCAAAAATCCCAAATACAGATCATGAGCTGTTTATTGCACTCAACATTGTACACAGATATGTCTAATTTATACTTTATGAATCTGTATGTAAACCAGAATATACATATAGACTAAAATCTGGAACTTTACAAGTCAAAAACTCCTCTGAGGAGAAATGTCCATGAAATAATATACTGTATAAATACTACATTCTTTTTCTCTCCCAAATTGCAAAATCGGAACAAACCATTACATGTACTCTATAAAATAAGAAACTGAACGAACACAGAACTGATACATTTATCCATCTTACCTACAAACACATAAATATTTTGAAATAACCTCAAGCAAAACCATCTTCTAGTGATATTGTTCTCCATTGGTTTCTGAAGTATTGCAGAATTACGCACCTACAAAGATGGGTTGGTTCTAAATCATTGTTGGGATTTTGTTCCTATTAATAAACATAATGGAATTTTGTTGGAACATCTTGTACTACTGCAGCTAAACTGGAACTGGGAAAGGAGCCTCTTGAAGTAGCATCTGAGTTACACTCAAGATTTTAAGTAGTAGAGCTGGAATTGACTCTAATGACAGTTGAACAATCAACAGAATGATCTGTAAAGGGACCACCCTATGTTCTAGATTGACACGGTCCTCAACATATATTTCACCGATATTTTTTTTATATACTGTATTTGATGTATGCCATATAGGAAACCTATTTTCCCCTCACCCACCCCTACCAGAGTTGATTGCCTTCATCTTTATGCATGGGTCTGCCTTGGCTTTTGATGAGTTTGAGCCCATAGGCAGACACCCAACTTTGGTTGCTGGAAAGTAGCCTTCTAGAATGGGTATGGTGGCCATCTTGCTTTTTTGCTCTCCTCTGTAGCCTTCTGCCGACAGTGACGAGGCCTAGAATGCTTTGCTAAAGCTGGTAAAATGGAACCAAATCAAGTGTTCAATGGATTTGGTCCCCTTCAACCAGCTGTAGCTGTGCATTGATCACACTCCCAGAGACGGCTCTGAAGGATAAATGCTCCAAGTGGACCAAGACTTCAGGAAGACAAATAGGCCCCTGGACATTGTCGATAAAGAAATTATGATGATTGACACCTGGAGATCTATCATCCCGGCTCTAAACTGGTGGGCTGGGCCCAAAGTCATTATGTGCTTGCCAGTCAATTCTCGGTACTCAGAGATTGATAATCTCCATCTTCCTTACTCTTATTGATCTGAGCGGTAATTTAGAACTGTATATTTTAACCACAGAAGCTTGCAAGTTTCTATGAAGCTCCTCTTCCAAAGAAGGCCCTGCTTTTATTGTCTGTGTCTGTTGCAGTGATTAATAAAGAAACACTTTTCATTCAGTGCTCTCTTTTCTGCAGACTGGTTTTATTTTATTTTTATTTTTATTTCTAAAGAAGCAAAAGAATAAAGCCCTTGGCTTTGAGATCAGCAATTCCACTGAAGAGGTTCTGCGGAAGTACCACGAGGTGCAAAATAAAACAAAACTGAAATGCAGACTTATCTACCCAGATATGTAACCGACAAGGCAGGGTGAAATTTACAAGGAAAGTACTTCTATAAGGGTAGAGCATTCTCCTTAGTTGCTATTTTCTTAAATAAACTTTGTGGCAGTGCCAGAAAATGTAGAAACGTCATGCTGGAAAGGAGACAATTTAAAATAGCAAGTATTGCAAAACCTACACAGGGCAATTGCAGCATTGTGGAACAGATTGAGCTAGAAATGCTATATACAAAGGAGCAGTTACAAGCAGAATCCCATCTCAAGAGCCAATTGGGTTTAGAAAGTTTTAGTTGAGGGCCAAGGAGTAATTATTTAACAGGAAAGTCTATTTTATGGACAAAAAAGAAATGTTTCTGCTTCCATAAAGCATGCAATAATTAACTTGTCTGTAAGATTACGTGCACACACACAAAAATCCATCTTCCCAGCACGCACAGAGAAAACTATTGCCCAAAATTGTAATCACAACTATTCATTTGGACCATTCTTTGGATCTGCAAGGTAAATCAAGATCTGTAAGTTCCCAATTTTTAGCTGCAGAACAACGTGGCTGCGTTTCATCTCACCAAAACTAAACAAAAACATCACTCAAATAAAGAATATTTGGGGAACGGGTGTCCAAGATTTTAACATACAGAGAGAGAGAAAGAAAGAGAGATACAGATTCCATTCACTTTTTACAATAAAAATTAAAGCTTTGAATTATTTCATTTAGGCTACCAGTTTCCATTTCTTAGATATTAGGATTTTTGTTTTTTAAAAAGGGAACTTATAAACTCATCTCACCAAAACTAAACAAAAACATGGCTGAAATAAAGAATATTTGGGGGAAAGGAGACCAAGATTTTAACATTTAGAGAGGGAGAGAGAGGAAGAGAAACACAGAAAAATGCACAGATTTTGAACTCCGTTCAGTTTTATGCTAAAAAAATAAATAAATCACTTTTACACTAACAATTAAACCAGGGCTTTGAATTATTTAACTCAACCAGAGGTGGGTTTCAGCAGGTTTTGACCAGTTCTGGAGAACCGGTAGCGGAAATTTTGAGTAGTTCAGAGAACCGGTAAATACCACCTCTGACTGGCCCCGCCCCCACTATTCTCTGCCTCCCAAGTCCCAGCTGACCGGGAGAAAATGGGGATTTTTGCCGTCACCTTCCCCTGGAGTCGGGAGGGAATGGAGATTTTACAGCATCCTTCCCCTGGAGTTGGGAGGGAATGGAGATTTTACAGCATCCTTCCCCTGGAGTGGGGTGGGAATGGAGATTTTACAGCATCCTTCCTCTGCCATGCCCACCAAGCCACACCCACAGAACCGCTAGTAAAAAATTTTGAAACCCACCACTGAACTCAACCAATCAATCTCCCTGTCTTGGATATTTAGATTTTTGTAAAAAAAGGAAGTAATAGTAGCATTTAGCCCTTTAGGCTTATATACTGCCTCATAGTGTTTTACAACACTCTCTGGGTAGTTTACAATGTCAAAGCAT
Source organism: Pantherophis guttatus (assembly GCF_029531705.1). Next base: position 235,165 of record NW_026844107.1, read on the forward strand.
TAGTGGCATATCACCTCCAACAATCTGGGTCCACATTTTACCGACCTTGGACGGATGGACGACTGAGTCAACCTCGAACCCCTGAAGACAGAACACCAGGCTGTGGGCAGAGTTGGCCTGCAATGCTGCATTCTAACCACTGCGCCACCAGGGGACTTCTAAGCTTGCCACTCTCCTGGCATCACTGTCTTTAAAATCAATAAAAATTTATTCCAGTGAATGAAGATTGGCGATTAAGAGCTGCTAGCCTTGCAAACTGGTAACTTTAACTCTTGTGTTGAGAGATGGAACCAGATGTGGGGGCAGAAAAATAGGTACAAGTTGTGGCAATCTTAGGCTGCATTAAGAGGGGGACAGAATCAAGATCATGTGAAGTTCTAGTACCGCTTTACAAAGCCTTAGTAACACCATACTTAGAATACTTCTGTTCTATCCCCATCCCCACACACACACACAAACCGCCAACCGGGGGTTAAAGAATTACTTGGCACACACAAGGTTCGTTATCAGGAACTTGGCAGCAATACGATAACCGTCTGCCAAGTGCTTTACTTCAAGAAGAGGGAGTTTTCCTCCACCAGATAAATACCAACAAATACACACAGTTTTCAAAAACAGTCCAGCTCAAACAGAAACCTTCAGCAGATTCAGGCGTTGTACAAAGTGACTAGCCAGAAATTAGCTTTGTCCGTCACAGAGTCTAAATGGCCACCACACTCTTTTATATAGCCTGTGGGGTGTGGTCCAGTGACTCAGCTTAATCCCTGGCACGCCTCCTCATCTGCTGCAAACGTTTATCTCACCTCCGTTGGCGTGGATCCAGGAACGATGTATCACCATCATCGCTGTCATCGGAGACACCTGGCTCCTGGTCAATCTCCTCTCCCTCGGCAGACACCTGAGGCATAGCCAGAGAGGAGGGGCCTGGAGAGGGAGGCCTGGCCGGCTCCTCTCCTTCATGTTCAGAGCCTTCTTCCTCCGATAAGATAGGCTCGGAGGACGGAGCCACAACAACTTCATCCAGTTCTGGTCACAACAATATAAAAAAAGGGAGATTGAGACTGTGTAGAAAGAGTTCAAAGAACAGCAACAAAGAAGATTGGGGGGCTGGAAGCTAAAACATGAAGAGTGGTTGCAGGAATGTCTAGTCCAGTGATGACGAACCTGTTCGGCATTGAGTGCCCAAACCGAAATGCTCATGCATGCGCTCCGGAGCGCTGGAAACCCAAAGACCAGCTGGCCAGGGTGTATGCACACGCCAGCCAGCTGGTCTTCGGGTTTCTGGCATGCGCATGCACGCCATCCAGCCGGTCTTCATGTACGCCGGAGCACCGGAAATCCGAGGACCAGCTGGCCAGCATGCACATACCTGTTTTTTTGGCCGTCTTCATGCCGTTTTTTGGGGGGGGGACATTTTCAGGATGTTTTTCAGGGTGTTTTCAATATTTTGGGGGGGGGATGTTTTTGCATGCTGGAAACCAGAAGAGAAGCTGGTGGCGATGCGCGTGCCCACAGAGAGGGCTCTGCGTGCCACCTCTGGCACGCGTGCAATAGGTTCGCCATCATGGGTCTAGTCTAAAGAAAAGAAGGACTGGAGAGAGATGACAGCACTGCTCCATTATTTGAGGGGCTCCTCCAAATTATTTTCCAAAGCATCAAAAGGTAAGGTAAGAAACAAGGGTTGGAAACTAACCAAAGAGAGAAGCAACCTAGAACTAAGGAGAAATTTCCTGACAATGAGAACAATCGACCAATGGAACAGCTTGCCTTCAGAAGTTGTGGGTGCTCCATCACTGTCAAAAAAAGATTGGACAATCATTTGTCTGAAATGATGTAGGGTCTCCTGCTCCAGCAGGAGACTAGAAGACCTCCAAGGTCTGTTTCAACTCTTTATTATTCTACATATTTGGTGGCTTGCTTGAAGCTTCCGTAAGCTCCTTTTTATCTTCCATGGGATCACAGTACTGGGATGGATAGATCTCTGCCGAATCCATGTTTTTCTAATTACCTAGGAATAAAAAATCTGTTTCAAAATATCTTGGGCTGGTTTTAGATCCACCGTTTACTCGGACCAATGAATTAACGGGTTGCAGAGTGATGATGCAGCTCAAGCAAACATCTTCCCAGCCACGAACTTCATGCTTTTGATCAGGGGTGTCAAACACAAGGCCTGTGGTCTGGATTCAGCACACAGGGTGCTTAGATCTGGCCCGCAGGACCACCCTGGAAACAGCGAAGGATGGGCCTGCAGTGCCTCTACCCCTCCCAAGCTCCATTTTCACTGGCAGAATGCTGGAGGAGGTCGTCACAGATGAAAACAGAGCCCGGGAAGGCCAAGCATGGCCCTCCCAAACTCCATTGTCAGCCCTGGAAGCCATCTTTAAATTTGGATCTTCAGGGCTGCCACAAGCAGTGGATGGGCAAGCTGTGGGAATAGGAGGGGGGTGGAGATAGTGTGGGATGTATAGCCACAACATTTTTCCCTTGGGAGTCAAGGACGTTCAGCCTGCATCTGGGGAGGTGTGACTGGGAGTCAACCACAGCTGGGACAGTGACCTGATTGGACCATGTGATGCCCATGTCGATGCAGGGGAGGGAACTTTGACTTTACTTTGGGTGGAGAAAACCCGGAGGCTTTCAGATTCAGGTTTTCCCAGATGGGCCAATGTTCTGTCCCCGTCTCACACACGCACACAAACAGACAGCCGGGGGTTAAATAAACTGGCAGACAACCAAATTCTTTCGATAAGAGGATTGGCAGCAACCCAGTAGCTGCTTGCCAAGACTTTATTCATAAACAAGATACACACAGTTCAAGAATTGTCAAGTCCAGTCCGTAATTAAATCCAAGGCAGATAATGTTGTTTCCAAAGATGCAATGTGACTCGATAGTAGTTAGTTTTGTCCATCACAGAGTCTGAATGGCCACCTCACCCCCTTTTATACCCTGTGGGGTGTGGTCCAGTGACTCAGCTTAATCTCTGGCACGCCTCTTCTTCTGTTGCGTGTGCTTATCTCTGCGACGCTGCCGAGGATCCAGCCAAGACTCATCTCCCTCATTACTGTCCACCTGTGGCTGCGTGGACATGCTTGGCCCCGGGCCTATCTCTTGCCCTTTGGCGGACACCGAAGGCATTGCCAGAGTGGAGGGTCCTAGAGAGGGCGGTCTTGCCAACTCCTCTCCTTCACTCTCGGAGTCCTCTCCTGCCGATAACACAGGCTCAGATAACGGAGCCACAACAGGCCAATATGACATCTCTAATAAATTCAAGCTTGGAGGAAAATGCCTGCCTTGGAGTTTTGATTCTGTTGGGTGTATTACTAGGAACTCTGACATCCATTTTTGCTGGCAGAGGGCTGCAGGAGGATCCCCCCAGCCCTACCCGGACCACCCCAGTTGCTCCTGACACGACTGACAATGAGCTGGCCATGACCACCCTGGCCACCCGCACCCCCACCCCGAGCTCAAACACAACTCTGATGCGGCCCTCAATGGAATCGAGTTTGACACCCCTGATCTTGATTCTTTAAATGGATCTTGGCAAAAGGCACACAGCTCCGTTTGGCTGTAATAAGCATTGATGTTATGTTAATGGCTTCAAGAAAATCACTCACTTTCTCGTGTTATAATGATTGGGAAAAGTAAACTGAGTGTCATCTTTTCTTAACTTTATTGTAAATCCATATAAGTATCACAAACTACAAATGCTGTTGGTATAATACCAATCCATTGGAATACCAATTCGGCTCTTAACTTAAAGTCTTTGTCCAGCTCTAGGGATACAGAGTAAATCTGTGATTTGATCCACAGCCACGACTGGATCTGTGTAGCGAATCCTTGGTTTTTGGGGGGAGGGGGGAGAACCTGAAATTAAGAAAACACTCATTTCTCAAGAGAAGATCGTTGACTGCATCACAACACATTAGAGCCTTGGTGGCGCAGCAGACTAAAGCGCTGTTAAGTAACACCAGCTGCCTGCAATTACTGCAAGTTCAAATCTCATCAGGCTCAAGGTTGACGCAGCCTTCCATCCTTTCAAGGTAGGTAAAAATGAGGACCCGGATTGTGGGGACAATAAGCTGACTTTGTATTAAAAAAAAACACCGCTTAGGGGCCCCCGAAAGCCCTAATAAGCAGGTATATGCAAAAGTATGAAGGCTATTGTTTAATGCATTTTAAGCCGCCCTGAGTCTCCGGAGAAGGGCGGCATATAAATCGAACCAATAAATAAATAAATAAATTACCAGCAATATTCTAACGCAGCATTTTTTTCAACCTTGGCAACTTTATGAAGTGTGGACTTCAACTCCCAAAGTTCCCAATCCTATGAAGATATTCTATGAATTCTGGGAGCTGAAGTCCATATAGATCAGGGTTGATCAATCAGCACCAAATTGGATCTATGTGGCAACATCTTATGGCCAACAGAATATAGGCCTTTTGCTCTAAACCATATCAAATGTGTACGTTATTCATTCAGAATAGAGCTGAAAGGGACCTTGGAGGACTTCTAGTCCAACCCCATGCTCAAGCAGGAGACCATATATCATTTCAGACAAGTGGCTGTCCAGTCTCTTCTTAAAAACCTCCAGTGATGAAGCACCCACAACCTCCAAAGGCATGCAGTTCCGCTGGTTAATTCTCTTCACTGTTAGGAAGTTTCTCCTTAATTCCAGGATGAATCTCTCCTTAGTCAGTTTCCACCCATTGTTTCTTGTCTGGCCTTCTGGTGAATTGGAAAATAAGTTGACCCCCTCCTCTTTGTAGCAGCCCCTCAAATACTGGAATACTGCTATCATTTCACCCCTGGTCATTCTTTTCTCTAGACTGGCCAAATCCAAAATCCTGTAATCGTTCTTCATATGTTTTAGTCTCCAGGCCTTTAATCAGGGATGGGATTCTATCGGTTCAGACCGGTTCGGGCGAACCGGTAGTTCCTACAATGAGCTGGGAGCGAACTGGTTCTCCCCGACAATCAGATGGGCTCACCTGCCCACCTGCGCTATTTTTGTACCTTTATCTTCTCAGCTGATTTGCACGGCAGAGCAGATTGCCGCACTTCAGCTGTGTTTCTCCTCCGAAGAAATGCAGAAATGATGAATTCTTCAAAATGTGCACGCACGTGCAGCGCGCAATCACCGAATCGGTTGTTAAACCGGGAGGATCCCACCACTGCCTTTAATCGTTTTACTTGCTCTTCTTTGCACTTTGCACTCTCGACATCTTTTTTTGTAATTGGTGACCAAAACTGGATGCAGCTCAGTTACAAACTGTGGGAAGCCATGTGCAGGGAATATGGAATTGTCCTAATATCGCTACTATGTCCGTAGACAAGGCCACCATGCCTGCACTTCCAGAATCATTTATCTAAGTTTAGTAACACACACACAAAAGTAAAATATGTACAATACCATAAAATCTGACGTCTTGCTTTTACTGAGGTCCCTAAATTAGAGCACTCCATGCCTATATTTAGCCATCAAGGACTGCCCTAATTTTTCGTGTATTCTGCATACCTGCATCTTCTTCAGCAACCTCCTTCAGGATGCTCCTAGCTAGGTGAAAATAAAATTTTTTAAAAATTATCCTTTGCTCGCGTACTTGAGCAAAGCACTTCTGCCTGCACCCACATTCCCTACCACTATCAGCCTACATTTATGAGTAAATAATAAGCAGAAGCCAATTCCTTAATATATGGATTAAGGAATTTCTTCTTTTGAATAATGGAGGGGATATAATGAGTAAACCAGGGAACATTTTGGAGAAGAAGGCCGAGCTAATCCTGCAAGACATTAAAATATTTATTGATGAATTAAAATTAATCCAACCGTCCCTCTAACGAAGTGTCAGATGGAATTGTAAGAGTTTGCTTTCTCCGGATAAAAAGTTCTATCCACCAATAGGGTAAAATTTATGTTAATTCTGCTTTCAGAAGATATTGGTGCGAATATCGATCTAGTTAGTATCTTAAGGCACCAGGTTAGAATGCAGGAGACCATAATATCAAGTCCCATCCCATTTTGAAAACTGACTAGTTGACTTTAGGCCAATCATGAGGAGACGGTGAGTTCTAGTCCCGCCTTTGGGATGAAAACAGACTGATTAACTTTGGGCCAATCACTAGGAGATGGTGAGTTCTAGTCCCGCCTTAAGCATAAAAGCAGACTGGTTAAATTTGGGCCAATCACCAGGAGACGGTGAGTTCTAGTCACCATTTTAGGCATAAAAGCAGACTGGGTAACTTTGGGCCAATCAGCAGGAGACAGTGAGTTCTAGTCCTGCCTTATGCATAAAAGCAGACTGGTTAAATTTGGGCCAATCACCAGGAGACAGTGAATTCTAATCCCGCCTTATGCATAAAAGCAGACTGGTTAAATTTGGGCCAATCACCAGGAGACGGTAAATTCTAGTCCCGCCTTATGCATAAAAGCAGACTGGTTAAATTTGGGCCAATCACCAGGAGATGGTGAATTCTAATCCCACCTTATGCATAAAAGCAGACTGGGTAACTGGACCAATCACACCAGGCCAGCCTACCTCACAGGGTTGTGGTCTTATGACGGTTGCTGTGTCCCAAGGTCATGTGATCCCCTTGGGTGACGTTCTGACAAGCGAAGCCAGTGGGGAAGCCAGATTCACTTAACAGCACTTATCAACTGCAGTGATTGACTTAACGACGCTGGCAAGAAATGTCATAAAATGGGGCAAAACTCACTTAACAACATAAATTTTTGGCTCAATTGTGATCGTAAGTTGAGCATTACCTGTATCTCTGTCCACAGTGGTAATTGATTGCCAGTTTAGGGCACAGTTCTGGGCTCTAAATCTCTGCCCAGAATTTCCTGCTACGTCAGGCAATTCTGAGCTAGAAATACATCTGCATTTATTTATGTATTTATATCCACTGCTCTTCTTCTGAAAACGTTGCGTTGTGCACTGAATTCCATCAAGAAATCCCCGCCAAAGGTTATTCTTACATGTCATTACAGGTAAGGTAAAGTTAAAGGTTCCCCTCGCACATATGTGCTAGTCATTCCCGACTCTAGGGGGCGGTGCTCATCTCTGTTTCAAAGCCAAAGAGCCAGCGCTGTCCGAAGACGTCTCTGTGGTCATGTGGTTGGCATGACTCAATGCCAAAGGCACACAGAACGCTGTTCCCTTCCCACCAAAGGTGGTCCCTATTTTTCTACTTGCATTTTTTACGTGCTTTCGAACTGCTAGGTTGGCAGAAGCCGGGACAAGTAACGGGAACTCACCCTGTTATGCGGTGCTAGGATTCGAACCGCTGAACTGCCGACTTTTCGATCGACAAGCTCAGCATCTCAGCCACTGAGCCACCACATCCCTGGCTCATTATAGGTAGTCCTCGACTTTAGAACCATCCTTTTAGTGACATTCAAACTTATGACACTGAAAAAAGTGACTTATGACCGTTTTTCATATGACCGTTGCGGCATCCCCATGGTCATGTGATTTACATTCAGATGCTTGATGACGGGCTCACATTTGTGACGGTTGCGGTGTCCCCGGAGTCATGGGATCATCTTTTGCGACCTTCTGACAAGCAAAGTCAATGGGGAAGCCAGATTCACTTAACGGCCTTGTTATTAACTTAATAACCGCAATGTTTCACTGTGGCAAGACAGGTCATAAAATGGGGCCAAACTCATTTTACAACTGTGTCGCTTAGCTACAGAAATGTTGGGATGAATTTACAAATGGTTGTATGTCAAGGATTACCTGTGGATCCAATTATATTCAGGTGGTTTATTTCCAGGATAACCGGTGGAGACCCTAAAAATCTGGAAGCATCACTATAGCTTTCCTCTCTATCTCCTCTCCCACCCACCCCCCTCTCTCTTTCCCCCTCTCTCTCTCTCCCTCTCCCCCTTTCTTTCCCCCCCTCTCTCCCCTTCTCTTTCTCCCCTCCCTCTCTCTCCCCCCCTTTCTCCCCTCCCTCTCCCCATCTCTCTCTCTCTCCCCCTTTCTTTCTCCCTCTCCCTCTCTCCCTCCCTTTCCCTCTCCCCCTTTCTTTCTCCCTCTCCCTCTTTCAGTCTGTCTTTCTTCCACCTTCTCCCTCTCTCCCCTTCCCTCTCTTCTCTCTCTTGCAGCAAGTTTTGCAGTAGTTTCATTCAGATGCATTGGTTAAGCACTTCCCCCCTTTAAAAAGAAAAAAAAGCTTTGGATGTCTCAGGAAATGCAACATCCAAGCCAGGGGTGAAATCCAAATTTTTTCCTTACCTGTTCTGTGGGCGTGGCTTGGTGGACATGGCAGGGGAAGGATATTGCAAAATCTCCATTCCCACCCCACTCCAGGGGAAGGATACTGCAAAATCTCCATCCCCCCCCCCGCTTCCTGGGGGAAGGATATTGCAAAATCTCCATTCCCACCCCACTCTGGAGCCAGCCAGAGGTGGTATTTGCTGGTTCTCCGGTTAGAACCTGCTGGATTTCACCCCTGATCCAAGCCCATGTATGCCTGCTGATTTTTTGACGGAATCTCCATTCATTCAACAATGGAAAAGGAATTCCAAAGAAAACTAAAGTCTGCTACGGCTAAACCAGGTGCTTTTTCATTTACTCACCCCTGCCAATGATGCACATAGTTGGAAGGGCCTCTCAGTACCCAAACTTAAAAGATAATTAAGGACATTAAAAAATGATAGGAGGAGAGCATCATCTATGCAAGTTGCAGGAAGAAAGGGAGAGAGGGGGAGGGGGAAACAGACAGAAAGAGAGAGGAGAGAGAGAGAAGAGAGAGAAAGAGGGAGGGAGGAGAGAGACAGAGAGAGAGGGGAGAGAGGGAGAGGGAGGTGAGAGAGAAAGACGACAGAGAGAGAGGGAGGGAGGGAGGGAGAGAGAGACGACAGAGAGGTAGGAGAGAGAGAGACAGAGACACAGAAAGGAAGAGGGAGAGGGAGGAGAGAGACAGAAGGGGGAGAGGGAGAGGGAGAGGGAGGTGAGAGAGAGAAAGAGACAACAGAGAGAGGAGAGAGAGGGAGGTAGGAGAGAGGAGACAGAGAGAGGTAGGAGAGTGACAGACACAGAAAGGGAGAGGGGGAGAGATGGAGAAGAGAGAGAGATGACAGAGAGAGAGGAGAGAGAGGTAGGAGAGAGGAGACAGAGTAGGAGAGAGACAGACAGAGACACAGAAAGGGGAGAGGGGAGAGGGGAGAGGGAGAAGAGAGAGAGACGACAGACAGAGAGAGACAGATGGGAGGGAGAGAGAGAGAGGGAGGTGAGAGAGAGAGAGAGATGCATGCATTGGGCAAAACATGGTTTCTGCTGAGCCTGCAAACTGTAGCTCTCTAGCCAGAGATGTTTCGAAGAAGGAAGCATGAAATATACATAACCTGAGAAACTGTAGATAAGGTGTACAGGTATTTACTGTGACGTCTATGCATGCAAGCTACAGATGGGCCTCGGTATTTCATCAGTGTAAGGCAGCTTCTGCTGGCTCCGGGTGGCTCAAAAACCCAGAAAGGAAAGAAAACATAAATATAATGGGGTTGAATTGTGGTTCCCTGGGGAGCATTCATCACTAATGCGATGATAGAGCTGATCACACAAGTGATCTTCTCGGCACTGGGATTTTTTTTTTTTTTTTTTACATTCTTACCACTCCACCGAATCGCCCTTTTGGCTGCTGGACTGCCAGCCTTTGCAAACTTCTTTTCATGGTCTCAACGTTAGGTTAAATAATAAATATCCCACTTAGAAGAAGGTTATAAATCTTGCTACGAGGCTGGGACGATTTGCATTTTTTCCACTGGGTGACACTGCCTCTTTCCAACTCTATAATTTACTTGCTGAGGCAGCAAAGGGACTCGCTGGAAAAAACCAAACACTTTTCGTAAGGCAGGCGTGGGCAATGTGCAATGATCACCAGAGTTGGGAAGGTTACAGATCAGGGGTGGGTTCTAAATTTTTTTACTACCGGTTCTGTGGGCGGTGGCTTATTTTGTGGGTGTGGCTTGGAGGTCATGTGACTAGGTGGGCGTGGCTAGTTGGTCAGAGTCATTTCTGGAAGGTCCTTGCACTTACGACCAGTCCTCGCCCTTACGACCTGACTCATTTGTTTGCTTTTAACACTGATCAGCTGTAGGACGGCCCTTTGAAGCCCCGCAGCAAGAGTTTAAACAGTTTTTTTCCTTCTAGTCATCAGCTGGGACTCAGGAGGCAGCAATAGATTGGGGGTGGGGCCAAATAAAAGGTAAGAATAACGTAGGGGGGTGGGAGGGCGGGAGGGGAGAACCGGTTCGGTGATGTCATATCATCACCGCTACCGGCTCGGCCGAACCGGACCAAACCGGGAGGAACCCACCACTGTTACAGATGTTGCTTCTTCTGACAGGAATGAATTATGGCTGTTGATGATGTTATCCGTTCAGTCATGTCCGACTCTTGGCGATACTATGGGCCAGGCGCAGGGGTGTTATTCACTTACTTTCCCTACTGGTTTGCAAATGTGAGCGAGCCAGCGTCCACGTATTTGCCCAGCATTCCGTGCATGTGCTTTGCTGGTGCACACACCTGCGCTTGTGCCCGGCCTCAAAAATGTGCCTAAATAGGATGGTATAGAGATGGGGCAAGTGGCCAGGCCCACCGACAATTTCTGCTACTGGTTCAGGCGAACCGGTCCGAACCAGCTGAATACCACCTCTGATCAGGTGTGTCTCCAAATCTTCTGATCCTGCACTATAGGTAGTCCTCGATGTATGACCACAATTAAGCCTAACATATCTGCTGCTAAGTGAGCTTTAGCCTATTTTACGACCTTTGATTGCCACAATTGTTAAGCGAATCACTGCAGTTGTTAAGTTAGTAACATGGTGGTTAAGGGAACTTGGTTGGTCAGAAGGTCGCAGAAGGGGATCCCAGGACCTCAAGATCCTGCAACCGTCATAAATAGAGGTCAGCTGTCAAACGTTTCAATTTTGTTCATGGGGATGCTGCAACAAGTGTAGGTGTGAAAAATGGTAATAATGTCAAGTGCTGAGTAAATCAGGAGATTCAGGCAGGTCGAATGAATATAAAGATTTATTGCAAGGTAAAGCTCTCTACAAGAATCTGACCAACTAACAGACAAGCAAAATGAGCGGGAGATAAGAAGGCATTCAAGGTGGGCTGGCCTTAGATCTCTTATGGGCATGCAGATCATTACTTATGATGCCTGTGACCACTCCCTCGGGCACAGTCTGATCATCTCCTACACACAACTCTCTTTTTCAGTGCCATTGTAACTTCAAACAGTCACAAAATGAATAATTGTAAGTCGAGTACTACCTGTACTTCTTTGAGTTATTCTGTGCTTTGGTTGGTGTCAGCTTTGATGATATCCAGCTTGTCAGATCTGGAAGCCATCTTTTACAATTGGGCCCTCAGGCCTGCCACATCTTCCTCTGTGGGAAAATGGGAGGGGGGATTGTATAGAGTATGGGTGATATGTAGTCAAAATAACATTCCTTTCTCAGAGAGATAAGGACGCATTGCCCTGGCACCTGGAGTCTGATGACTGGGAGGTGTCTACAGTTTGGACGGTGGATGATTGGAACATGTGATGGACATGAGGGTGCTGGACAAGGACTTGAACTTCCACTTGGGTGGGGAAAACCTGGAAACTTTCAGATTCGGGTTTTCCCAGATGTGCCAATATGACATCTTCAATAAAAAGGAACTTTGAGGAATCTCAAGCTTCGGAGTCTTCTTTCATTGGGGGTGTTACTTGGAACTCTGACATAGCCATCATGTTCTTTGGTGGCCTGGTTTCTTTTTACCACTAACTCTTCCAAGCATAATTGCTTTTTTCAGTGAATTCCCCATGCATGACATGGCCAAAATAGTGAGATATCATTTTGTGATTTTGCCTTTCAGTGACATGTCTAGTGTTATGCGCTAACAAGCAATGCGACTTGCTTGTTAGTCACCTTTGCTATCCAAGGAATACACAGGAGCCTTCTCCAGCACCACAGCTCGAACAAGTTGATTTTCTTCCTGTCTTGCTTTTTTAAAGTCCATGAATTATGGCCCAGATTGCCTAATTTGGGGGCACTGGGCTGTAGTCTGCACTGAAACCTGTTTCAGGGATTGGGCACTGCTCTTCAGAAGAATGCTTTGTCATGGAACTGGCATCTTGTTTTGCAATGGCAATTCAGAAACTGTTTGGATGGAAAGCATATGAAATCAAACTTAGGACCCTCCCCAAACCAATAATTAAGACTCACTGTAATCTAGAGAAAAGAAGGACTAGGGGCTCCCGGTTCGGACCGGATCACCTGATCCGGTAGTCATGGAGGAGGTCACAGTTTTGTTTTTTTTTTACTTTTAAAAGCATTTTTTCTACAACCTCTTCAGCCGAAAAAATGCTTTTAAAAGTAAAAAAAAAAGCCTCTGATGATTGCGCGGCTCAGCTGGGATCATCAAAGGCTTTTAAAAGAAAAAAAACCCCTTTTTTCTTTTAAATGCCTCTGACGATCCAAGCTGAGTTGCCTGATCATTAGAGGCATTTAAAAGAAAAAAAGTCTCTGCCGATCAGGCAACTCAGCTTGGATCATCAGAGCCTTTTGAAAGCATTTTTTTACAACCTCTTCGCCGAAGAGGTTATAGAAAAAATGGTTTTAAAATTAAAAAAAAAAATTGGCCACACCCACCCAGTCACATTACCCGCCCACCAAGCCACGCCCACAGAACCGGTAATATCAAATTTTAGATTTCACCCGTGACTAGGGGTGACATGAGAGCAGTATTTTGGTGTTTGAAGGGCTGCCACAAAGAAGAGGAGGTCAAATTATTCTACAAAAGCACCAGAGGTCAGGACAAGAAACAAAGGATGGAAACTAACCAAGGAGAGAAGCAACCTGGAATTAAGGAGAAACTTCCTAACAGTGAGGACAATTAACCAGTGGAACAGCTTACCTTCAGAAATTGTGGGTGCTTCATCACTGGAAGTTTTTAAGAAGAAACTGGACAGTCACTTGTCTGAAATGGTATAGGGCAGTGATGGCAAACCTATGGCACGCGTGCCGGAAGTGGCACACAGAGCTATCTCTCTGGGGCATGCCAGCCATCGCCCGTTGCTCTTCTGGGTTCCAGCATGTACATGTGCGCTGGCCAGCTGGTCTTTGCATGAGCAGGAGTGCTGGAAACTGGAAGAGCAGGTGACAGGTGCGCATGTGCACCCCAGAAACCAGAAGCTCAGCTTCCCGGCGCACGCATACATGGCAGGGAACTGCTCTTCTGGTTTCTGGCACGCACACACGCATGCACACACGCTCCCACTTCGGCATTCAACACTGGTATAGGGTCTTCTGCTTGACCCAAGTTCATGTGATCCAGTAGTGGGTTTCAATTAAGTTTGCTACTGGTTCACTCGTGCAAAAGCGTCTGGGTGGGTGGGCGGAGCCTCCCGCCACCGCTACCAGTTTGCCTGATCTGGGGCGAACCGGTAGCAACCCACCACTGATGTGATGCCCTTTTGCGACCTTCTGACAAGCAAAGTCAACGGGGAAGCCAGGTTCACTTAACAATCGGGTTACTAAGTTATCTACGGCAGCAATTCACCTAACAACTGAGGCAAGAAAGGCCGTAAAAATGGTCGCAAAATTCACTTAACAAAGGTCTCACTTAACAACAGAAATGTTCGACTCAATTGTGGTTGTAAGTTGAGAACCACCTGTATTTGCCTTCATTTGTACTGACAACCCAGTTTCCCAGTATTCTGAAATGGGAAACATTCAAGAACAGTAGCCTAAGCGGCAAAGTAGGTTTACGCTATTAATGACTTGCAGAAAATTCACCAAGACTGAATTTTTGATATTGTTTGGATATAAAAAAGAGATGTGGCCCCATCTTTGGTGCTCCACTGTGCTCACTTGTAGGATTGCTGTATTAATGCCTTTATACGAGTGTTGGGACTCGTGAACAGTGGGATCTGTGAATTTAGCACCATCTAATGATGTAACCATATGCATAGAATATAGGCAGAAGTCAGGATAGCAGCCCCTTATTAAGGCAAAGCATCCCTTTGGCAGTTATTCACCCACACAATACATTTCTGTGTGGTTGCTTTTCTTTTATGGTTTGTATATTTTGGACATAATCTTTCACTCTCTTCCTTGCAAATAAAATTGCCCAGATTCGGTAATGATGCTCATAGCTGCATGGAACTTGCAAGTTGTCTTCAGTTCCTTCCCTTTGTTGTTCTTTATGGGGACAAAAACAATAAAAATGCAAGATTTCTTGTAAACAAATTCATAAAAATAATGGCAGTCAATCTATTCCTTTCTACTTTTGCCACTTGTCGTGTGAAATGATCAGACTTCCAGACAGAAATGATCTCTCTGGGATGAGAAGGCCGTTAGCTTTAAACTAATACAAGGTCTCTTCTCTTCTCTTCTCTTCTCTTCTCTTCTCTTCTCTTCTCTTC